>JASDQU010949804.1:24021-50717 GCA_032191745.1 Picea mariana | reverse complement strand
GTTGCATGTCCAGTTCCGGACATGCAACTCTCGAATGGTCGAGATTAATTCATCATGATCAATGGTGCTCAGGTGGATTCAGGATCCCCCTTGCCATTCTGCCTTTAATGGGGGGGGGGGTCCGGAATAGTGTGGTGTGTGAAGTGGGGCCCCCTCCTGTCATGTCAACTACCGTGTCTCATTTCCCTCTCTGCCACCTGTATTCCACTTAACCGCGCGACGGGGCCTGTTCTCATTTGTTGTTCTCTACCCCTTTTGGGATTTGTCCCTATTGGCCAGTCGCTAGCCCTGTCGGGGTTCGACGGTTGCAGAGTCAAAATATTAGACATTAATGTAGCGTCGAGGCACGAAATACAAATAGGCACTGCGTTCAAATTGAACCGTGATCATGCTATCACATGGGAACAGAGAAAGAGAAGAAGAGCTAGCTTGCGCTAGGCCTCCATAGTTAATTCGAGGGTTCTGATTTGGCAGAAGACCAGAAAAATGCGATTGAGGTAGTGGGTATGTGACAAAGAAGCTCAGAAGGAAGGGCACTTTCTTGCCTAGACCATAGCCGAGAGGTTGCAGGGGCTGAAGGGAAGACCCTTTGAAAATTCTGAGTTCGAGGAAGCTCAAGAGGGAAAGCGTTTTCAAAGGCATAGACAGAAGCTGTGAGTACAGACTTTGTAGTAGAGACAAAGGCTGATACCTTTGGTCAGTTCAAATTCTTCCAAGGATTGGGAAGAAATAGAGGCTCACAAGGAAGAAGCACTAGCTCAAGAGGGAGCTACAAATACCATTGGATTGGAGCTGGAGAAGCGAGATCTGGATCGTCGAAGTTTTCACGTCTAGGTAGCAGCAGAAGAGCACATAGGGAAGAGAATATCTAGACTGTCAGGTCTTTCTCAATCAGTCGATAGCCATCGGGTCTATCGAAAGAAGCACAGGGTTTAATCCTCGTGCGTAGAGCTGAGAAATTCAGAAAAGTCCCGATAGGGAGGAAGCATCGGGATTGCGGATTTCGAAGCTTCAGAAGTTTGGAGGTTTAGAGGACAACGAAGATTTAATGTGCTGAGAGTCAGAGAATTCCAAAACATGAATTCTCGAAGGCAGAGAAGGAGCATTGCCGGGTCATGAGGGCAAGAGCCAGATTTTGGCATACCGGATATTGGGATTTCAGAAATCCTAAGGACATAGGATCTGGGTCTTAGGAAAAGAGATCCTGAAAGGATCAAGGTCGTTGGTTTGAGAGTGGATCATAGCCATTTATCTCAGCTAGGAGTGAAAACGCTGTATCGGTACTTCGATATTTTAGATACTGGGAAGTCTAGAGAGTAGGGACATGAGCCTTGCATCAAGAAAGCCTGAAATGCGAAAACCTGAAGCTGCTAAAGAAAAGCATGGGTCACAAAGATCTAAGGTATTCGTGGTCATTTTGGAGTTCGAAACTTCGGGAGTTCCGAAGACAAAGGATCGAGCATTTCGACAATTAGAACTCTGAAATTGCGAAATATGACATAGAGGAGAGTGAGGCTGTGGCCACACTTGACTTTGATATTTCAGATTTCAGCATTTCGGGGATCCCATAGACATAAGGTCAGAGCATTTCGACATCGGAAAACCCAAAATCGTGAGAGGAGAAGGAAGCCGAGACACATGTATTTTCGGTATTCTGGAAATCAACTTTTCGGAAGTCTTGAGGACAGGAAGCCAGGCGCTTTACATCGATGAACCCCAAGAGGATTGCGGTCATATGAGGGGTGGTCATATGGACTAAGGGTATATCTTAGGGGACTAACCCCAAGTGAAGCCAATTCAGAAAATCAGCATTTCAGAGACCGAGAGATTGAGGAGTCAAGGACTCTCGACATTAGGACTCAAGGAGTCCCAGGACCCGAAATTCTGTTTTCGGGGAAAAGGTCTACAAACGTATACAGAGGCCGTGGGGAAAGTTGAAGGACCTTTGGATTGAGAAATTTTGAGGGTCCGATAGGGACTCAAAGGAGCCGCTTCGGCTCAGAGTGGTTTTTGAATGATCCTTAGACTGGGAGGTTGCGCAGAACCTGTTGAGGCAGGGGGCGTCTGCGCCATAATATCTCAATTAATGCTCAGTAATTCAAAGGTTAACATAAACATATTTTAATACAATACAACATAAATTTTCTATAATAAACAAAAAATATGACAATAATAATATATCAAAGCCACATCTTATGCTTGCACTATTTAATGTATTTTCAATATGGTGGTTATAAATGGTTGTTAAATTTTCATATCCAACATAATTATAAAATGAAGAAAAAAAACATAATTGTCCATTATAGATACCCATAATAAAATGGCACATTCACAATATAAATGTCCAAACAAATCACTCTTCATTGCCATCACCTAGTTTATCTTTCTCGCTTGGCATTGTAACATTATTTTTCTAAAAAATATGCTTATATATCATATCATGTCTCAGTATGAACCACCAATCCCCATCCAACACATCTACATAAAAAAACACTTGGTTGCAATGTTTTGGGAAAACATAAGGCTCCTTACTTTCTACCCACATTTTTCAAAATTTAATACATATTAGCCCAATATCATGATATTCCTTTACATTTCTCCAGTCAAAGGTATCCCACCACTTGCAAAAAAAAACACACACATTGAAACGATGTGTGGTCCACTTGCATGATCTCTTGTATCTTTCCAATGTAACCTAACTTCCCCTCTATTAGGTTTTGATCATGGTGGCTAGCACAAATAGATTGGTCAAAATCAACCTCCACTCCACAATCTTGTGTGATGTGTCCATCATCAACATACTCACTACGGAAATGATGTCCATAGGCCCACATATATGGGAACAAATTCACCTGCAAAAATGCTAACAAAGGACAATGTCATGTGTCTAATAACTGGAGAATTAATAAAAACATAATACACGTTACAATTTAAATGTGAAATATTATAAATATAATGTGGTACTTAGAGAGATTATTACAACTTTGTTGCACCCAATCCCTATGTTTAATGCATCTAAATATTCTCCACCTGGGTTACGACCGGACACTGCATATTTATCTTGTATCTGGTTAGCCACCTAACTGTTGGGACACATTTTTGGAATATTTTCTTTTAAATGATTAGGATAAGGCATGCTTCTACCATTCAACCATTTGGATGCTTTCCTTTTATTGTCCCATTTCCTTCTTTTCTCTTCATACAATGTGACCCATGGTCACATTTCCTTCGCGTTATTATTTTTTTTGTATTGATGGCATCTATTTCTAGATTCATTGATCTATACAAAAAATGAAAATGAATAGCATGATATCAAATATATATTATCAACTTAAAGAATAAATTTATTGATGGCATCGATTTCTAAATTCACTGATATATAAAAAAATTTAAAACAAATACCATGGAATGAAATATATATATTATCATATTCAATGTAAACAATTTCTATGTACTAAATTGAGAAAATATAATTGACTTACTCTTTATCAAGCACCTTTTTCCATTCATTTGGAGTAGCTTCCCTTCCTTTTTGTCCTCATCTTGATAGTCGTCCAAAACACTTCCCCTGTTGTTTCGTCAATTTGCTTGATGTACTCAATGGCATAATATAATGAATTGTATATTGTGTACCCATGTTGTTACACATCAAAATTCCTCACTTCGATAATGTCACATTCTTATTGTCGTAAGTGTCACACTTTTGTCGCAAGTGTTGTAAGTGTCACATTCTCTTTCCATATGTGTTGCATCGTGAGAGACACCATGAAAACACTTGACACAACCCCTAAAACATGTTAGAAGAATAAGTCCCATCATCTGACAGTCGAAACAAATGTTTTTCTATGAGAATTGCTCATCTTGACAACTTTTGGGAAGATCAATGCTCCCCTTATCATATATAAGAAGCACTAACACTCCTTTCCCATCTCATAGGGAGCGTTGTAGTGCTCTGTTTCCCAGTCTAAGGGATCGTCGATTTGGTTGAGAAATCTTGGAAGAAATCCCATTTTCTTATAAAGACAACTATGGATGGATCGAGTTGGTTTGGCTTGAATATAACCCCTAGGCTACATCTAAGGGAGATATCACAACTATAGGAGCCATATCCTCAACTAAATCCAAATATACCCAAGGTGGTTGAGCCTCTCAAAGCCTATAAATGGAGGAATTCTAATGGTGAACAAGAAGGAAAAAATAAACAATGCATTGTTATTTTGATTATGGATCTTTTGAGCAAGGGTTGGACGAGGAGGACTTGGAGAGGCTGCCGCAACATCATCTGAAGATTGTAAGTTTCCTTTTGAATTTTTCATTAATATACTTGGCCTATTTCCTTCTAGTATGTTTTTACATGTACTTGTCTATGCTTGTCTTAATCTTCATAGATTGATTGATTTTGTCTAATCCATTAGAGTAGGAGATAGTCATTTGTCTCTTGTTGTCCATTGTAGGTACTGTTCGGAACTCATAGATTGGAGCAGCTTTGACAAACATCAAAAGTGAGGTACATCATACTTTCCCTCCTTATCTCTTTTTCAATGGATAAAATTAATCTATAGGAATGGTAGTGTCGAAAGGTAGTTTTCTGTCTTGGTAGAGGGGTTTGTACTCCAAGGGAAAGTTCACATGTCCGCAGGGGAGTATTTCAGTAACACCTGTGCCATAGAGCCCTCTGGTTTTTCCCTGTCGAACAAAATCCTTCAATTTTTTCATGTACCTCTCTAAGAAGAAAATACAACGAACTGAGAGTACCCCAACTAATTCAACCTCATCAGGTATGTGAATTAGAACATGCACTTGCAATTCCATAAAAATCGTGGGAAATTTCTTCTCAAATATACAAACAATTTCAGCTATATCTCAACACCACCATAGAATTCTAGCCATATGAATCTCCCTTGATATGATCTAACGTACACATGCAAATAATTTTGATATGGCACATCACAAGTCCTAATGGAAGTCATGGTTCACACAACCATGCATGAGCAAAGGATAATGACACTACAAAATATACACACACATCATTAATTTCCATAAAATTGTGAGTGCATAACATATTTTTACCGATGTCAGTGTCGAAGAAGAATCATGTATTCAACATACATACCCTTAGAAGGTTTAGATGGTCATGTGATTTCAACCTCGACAAATTCCCTTCTGCAGTGAGTTGTAGAGTCGACCCATATAAAGAGGGTGCCTTCACAACCAATATAACATCCTTTGCCATAGAAATATAATATTTCTTCAAAATACACGAGGCATCACCTTCTTTGAAAGGCCAAAAGGGACTAGCCTCTCCTCTAGTTTTTTTTCTTGCCCATTGTCTCTTTTTAGTATTTGAAGTAATAAGATCTCTCCTGATAGTCAATGTGTTGCTTTTATTCCATGATATGTGCCTCCATAAAGAATATGAAACATTTTGAATATATGCATGGGATCTAGTAAGTGGCCAATCTTAATATGCTCCCAATATGGAAGCTCATAAAATACAGATTTCCTTTTCATCCCAATAGGAATTTTTTCAACATGTGTGTCAAAAAATTTAGGATCATCGAATATGGGTTCCCCATACAAATCAAAAAATTATGCCATTTCCTTATCCTTCTCTATGTCATATGCCATATTCCAATATACTAGTGTCATTATTTTAGGTCTCCATGTTCTCTCTGGTTTACCATTGGAAGCAGATGCAACCCTTCTATAAGGGTGGTCTTTTGGGAGGAATACACTCGAACAGTTGTACACCGACTTTAATAGGTGGTTGGACCACCTAGCCTTTATAGAAGGTCCACAAAATTTACATCCATGATACCCTTTTGTTACAAGACCTGCGATGCTATTGTATACATAACATGTTATTGTCAAAAATATAGTTTCACCAAACGATGTATGCCAAATAAAATTACAGATATAAACAAATCAATGAACATGATTACTAGAGAAAACTCCTTGTCATGGATAATCATGTGTGGTGTATGCACATATTCCATACAATGTAAAATAAATCTCCATTGGGATGGGTCTTGATACATAATATACATGTATCCCTTCCCATAATTTCTTAAATTCATTGATCAATGGTTGGAGGTAGACATCCATTCTCTTCACTTGTCTTCTACCTAGGACTTTAAGAGCCAACATTTTTGTTGATCACTACCATTGTCCAAAATAGAATAGTTGGTGTTTTGGAGGGAATATAGGTCAACTCCATCCATAGCCATGCTTAATTAGAGGCTCTGTACTTCATCCTTGAATTTATTGAGCCATGTATCCTCTATGTGCTTCATGGCTATTAAATCTGCTAAGATTCACACAACTCCCGACTCACTTCTATGTGAGGCATTCCACCCTTAAAACATGGCTAACTGTTTTCAATGAAAGAGCATTTGAATCCTTGAAATTATAGGCATGTGCCTCAATATCTTATGAGGAGGACCATGTGCCTTACCCTTGTTTTTTTTATGGTACCTATCATTCCTAAATTATGGACATATCTCTTTGTTCACATATTTGTTTCTGTATAGAATACAATCATTTGAACATGCATGGTATGATATGTACTTAACATCCAACATTTTCAACATTTTATTTTCCTCTGAAGAACTATTGGGCAAGAGATTATCACTTCGAAGTACTTTATCTTTGAGTAACTTGCAATTAGTGGGAAATAGAAATGTACACTGTCATTAAGCATGAATAAAATCAACCCTTTTCTTCCTTCATCGTGTGACAAGATTCTTTGAAAATTTAGGAGACTTAATAGTTAGTTACCTCAAAAGTGTCGAGAAACACGCGTCTAACATACCATACATTTCTTCCAAGTTGTATAGTAATATTGTTGTCCCTAGCTGGGTAGACCTTGTAGACCCCCGTACTCAACCAAATAGAGGGGTGGTGGAAGCATATTTCAAGATTTCATAGAAGATATATATGAAATCAATGTCATCCCCTAGTTCATTTTGATAGAATGCATCTAACCACATTCCCTTCACGGCTTGGGTATCCCACAAAAAATCATCCATACCATCATCTATATCATTTCCTTCATCCCTAACATGCGAAGAAATAGTGTTACTATCAAGGTTTTGAATTGGTAACTTAGGACGCAGTGGGAATTGAATAGGTGGTTGTTTCAACCATTCTTGATATGCTTCCTCTTCGATCTGTTTCGTTTAGTATCACTCTAACGACTTGACATTGTAGTGGGGTGAAATAGTAGATGGTGGACATGCCACTTGTCACTAGAATCCCGATTTTCAAAATATTGAACATTACATCAATAATATTAGTAACACAATGCTTTTAATATGTTCAAACATTATACCAAACACTTATTATAAGCATGGACATTTTTTTTCCAACAATAAACATGAAACGAACCACTTTATAAAACAAATGTCAAATTAAACAATAAATTTGTTGGGTTGTTATATTCTTTACAGTGAAAGTCCAGTCGAGGTGGATTGACTGACAGTAGAAGTCGAAGGTCAAGGTGGTTCAACTAGGTAAAGATGAAGTTGAGGTGGATCAAAAACAAGTTGAAGGTCGAGGTGAGTCGACCAGGTAAATTTGAAGTAGAAAGTCAAGGTGGTTTGACATGGTAAAGTCATCGACAACAAGTAAAAGAGGTTAACTGACAAGTTATCGACAACGAGCGTGTGGAAATTGACTAAAGATTGAATGAAGGTCGAATGATAGTCGATAGGTAATCCGACTTGGTATTCGACTGAAACAAAATCCCAATATTCACGGGATTTGTAGCCAATGATATGCGTGGATCTGTAACCATTTTTTGGCACCTTTTCTTTATGGTTTTTCCTATTGTAAAGCCTATAAAGAAGGCATGTTGTAAGGTTGTAAAATCTAATCACTAATATTTAGATGATGAATGGATAATCGCCAAGAGTCTGTAATCGTAGAGGTTACTGGTCATGTAGATTAAGTTGAATTGGTTATAGGCTTGTTATTTTGTAAGAAAGATAGTATGATGTCGATTGTGTCTTAGGTGTGTACCAAGGCTAGACATGCAACATTTTATTCTAAATGAATAAGACAACAAGAGAGCAAAATTCTCAAGGAATGATGGTTTTCTCGGTTTGGGTTTCCAGGGTAAAATATCTGTGTACTATGTGTTTGCTTTGTCATTTACTTTCTTGATTATATATTTCTTCCTCTTTTCTGCTAGGTTTAGCATGGAAGTGTGTCTCATTTAAATAACATGTGGTATCAGAGCTTGGATTTGAGCTAAACTCTAGGTTCAGTAAGAGTTGTAAGTATGAAATATTTAAAGATTGTGTTAAAGAATGGAAAACAGCTTGAGAATAAAGATCAAAAAATTCAATGGCTAGAATTTTGAGCTTTGGAAGCTTAAAATTGAAGATATCCTTGTAGATTGAGAACAATGGAAGTAGTTTGTCCAGGTACCAAGCTGATAGGTATGTCAATGGAAGAATGGGAGAAAATCGAGATAAGATCAAGGAGTACGATTCAACTTTGTCTTTTAGATTCGGTATTGTTGAATGTTTCAGGTGAAGATTCAACCAAGAAACTATGGGAAAAGTTGAGAATCTTGTACCTGTCGAAATCTCTGGTAAATAAGATGTTTCTCAGAAAGAAACTGTATCTTATGAGGATGAGTGATGGAAATTCAGTGACTGATCATTTAAATGTGTTTAATACCATTATAATCTAGTTATCTTCTATGGATATTAAAATCATTGAGGAGGAGAAATGTATTAGCCTATTATGTTCTTTTCCATACTACTAGGATAACTTAGTGATGGCTATAGGGATTAATACAACCAAATTAGTGCTATAGGACATGGTTGCATCTCTAATTTCAGAAGAAATGAGAAGAAATAACATGGAAGGATCGACTACAGATGCTTTAGTGGTGAGAGGTCGACCGATTGACAGAGATAAAGGAAAATTCTTTGATATAAAGTATAAGTAGAAGGGTAAATCTAAATGCCTGGTTTAGTCAAAGAGAAGATGTTGGAAATGCGGTAAAGCTGGGAATTACAAAAATAATTGCAATTCAAAGGAAATGGAAGTGAGTATAGGATCCAATGAGAAGCAAATGACTGAGAGAAAGATGACTCTAGATAAGGGAAGCAATGTGTACCTGGCATCGACCAATACAAAGTCAGATCAATATGTTTTATTGATAAACACAGGAGCATCCTATCATATGATACCACATAGAGAATGATTGTTTGAATATGAATGATATGAAGGAGGAAATGTGTTCTTGGGGGATGAATCGACAACCAAAATTGTCAGACAAGGAAGAGTTCAACTGATACTGTAGGATGGGAGGAGTAGAAACCTTCCAAGTGTGTTACACATTACAAATTTGGTAAGAAAATTGATATATGTCAGCAAGATGAGTGATATAGAGGTGCACACTCTATTTTAGAAGGATTCATGCAAGATAGTTAAAGGTGTGATGGTATTAATGAAAGGAGTTTAGATTGGAACCCTATACAAGTTACTACGGAGTGTTGACTCGACTGGATGCAACAACATCACTGTTCCTAAAGTTGACTCAACTTGACTCAACTCAGGTTGAGTCGATTCAAATTGACTCGACAAGTCATCATAAAGTTGACCCAACCATGCTATGGCATGAGATGATGGGACACATTGGAGAAAAACGACTTCAAGCTATGCATAACAAAGGTATGGTTGAAGAATTTCCTGAATGTAATTTAGAAGTCGATTTTTTTGAACATTGTCTATATGGAAAACAAAGTTGGGCAAGGTTCCGATTTGGCGCGACAAGGGAAAATGAGATTCTAGAGTTGGTTCATAGTGATGTGTTTGGCCCTATTTCAGTGCCTTTACTTGGTGGATCCATGTATTATGTCTCCTTCATAGATGATTTCTCCAAGAAGACATGGACGTATTCCTGAGGAAGAAATAAAAGGTTTTTGATAAATTCAAAAGTTTAAATATCTTGCAGAAAACCAGGCAGATAAGAATATTAAGGCGCTGGTAACTAAGAATGGTGGTGAATTCTATGGAAAAGAATTTGATTAGTTCTACAAGCAGTGTGACATAGAAAACCAAAATACCACACCATATACCCCACAACAAAATGGAGTTGTCGAGAGAATGAACAGAACGTTGATGGACAAGCCAAGGAGCATGCTCATTGGTGTTGCTCTCACACATGAATTCTAGGTGGAGGCAGTCGACACTACAAAATATCTATTGAATATGTCTCCTTCATTGGTGCTATTCGACACGACTCCACATGAGGTATGGTTGGGTAATAATCTTTCGGTTTCACATCTCAAAGTATTTGTATGTGATGCATTTGTGCATGTTCTCAAGGAAAAGAGGAGCAAGTTGGACAAGAAAGAAGTCAAATGTATTTTCATTGGATACAAAGAAGGAATGAAAGGATATAAGCTATGGGATCCTGCATCAAGGAAAACAATGTATAGTCAAGATGTGGTCTTCAAAGAATTCATAAGTAAGTCTGAGCCTAAAGAAATTGTTCAGATTGAAAATAATCCTAAGACGGTGCAGTTTGAACTGAGGAATGAAGAAGATGATTCAGATGAGTTGACTGAATTAGAAGAAGAGGTGGAACTACCGACCTCGATTGTAAGGAGGTCAGAAAGATTAAGGAAACCAGTCAAAAGGTATATTCCACCCAAATTCCATTCCGCATATGTGTTAACTGCCATCGACAATGAGCCTAAGTTGGTCGGGGATGCAGTCGACTCAACATAGGGAAAAATATTGAAGGACACCATGATTGAAGAGATGGAATCCTTGCACAAGAATGAGACATGAGACTTAATCAAGTTACCTTGTGGAAGAAATAATATCTATAGAAAATGGGTATTCAATAAGAATATGAATGCAACAAGTCAAGTCGAGAAATTTAAAGCTCGACTAGTAGCGAAAGGATATTCCCAAGTCGAAGGAGTTGACTTTGGTGAAAATTTTTCCCGTGTTGCAAAATTAACTCCATTAGAGTAATAATGTCTCTAGATGCAACATTTGATTTGGAAATAGAACAGATGGATGTGAAGACAAGGTTCCTACATGGGGACCTAGAAGAGGAAATCTACACGAAACAACCTGAAGTTTTTTTAGTAAAGGGAAATAAAGATTTGGTGTGCAAACTGAAAATATCCCTTTATGGTTTAAAGCAATCACTAAGGATGTGGTACCAAAATTCATTCGGGGAGATAGTCAGCTCAACATAGGGAAAGCTCTTGAAGGACACCATGGTTGAAGAGATGGAATCCTTACACAAGAATGAGACATGGGACTTAATCAATTTACCTAGTGAAAGAAAGCCTATCAGTAGAAAATGGGTATTCAAGAAGAATATGAATGCAACAGGTCAAGTCGAGAATTTCAAAGCTTGAATAGTAGCGAAAGGATATTCCCAAGTCAAAGGAGTCGACTTTGCTGAAGTTTTTTCCCCTGTTGAAAAATTAACTTCCATTAGAGTACTAATGTCTCTGGATGAAACATTTGATTTGGAAATAGAACAGATGGATGTGAAGACAACATTCCTACATGGGAACCTAGAAGAGGAAATCTACATGAAACAACCTGAAGGATTTTTTGTAAAGGGAAATAAAGATTTGGTGTGCAAACTGAAAATATCCCTTTATGGTTTAAAGCAATCACTAAGGATGTGGTACCAAAATTCGGTCGGGGAGGCAGTCAGATCAACAGAGGGAAAAATCTTGAAGGACACCATGGTTGAAGAGATGGAATCCTTGCACAAGAATGAGACATGGGGCTTAATCAAGTTACCCAGTGGAAGAAAGCCTATCGGTAGCAAATGGGTATTCATGAAGAAGATGAATGCAATAGGTCAAGTCAAGAAATTCAAAGCTCGACTAGTAGCGAAATGATATGCCCAAGTCGAAGGAGTAGACTTTGGTAAAAAATTTTCCCCTGTTGCAAAATTAACTTCCATTAGAGTACTAATGTCTCTGGATGCAACATTTGATTTGGAAATAGAACAAATGGATGTGAAGACAACATTCCTACACGGGGACCTAGAAGAGGAAATCTACATGAAACAACCTGATGGGTTTTTAGTAAAGGGAGATAAAGATTTGGTGTGTAAACTGAAAATATCCCTTTATGGTTTAAATAAATCACTAAGGATGTGGTACTAAAAGTTTGACACATACTCCTTAGTTTGGTATTTGTGAGAATCAAAGACAATCACTACATATATTCCAAAGAAGATGATGGGTTTTTCATATATGTATCTTTGTATGTCGATGACATGTTGCCGATTCGAAACAACATAGATGCAATAAAGGAGGTGAAGAAGAAACTATCCTCCAAGTAAGACATGAAGGATCTCGGTGCAACGAACTTCATTCTGGGAATGGAGATTAAGAGAGATTGAGTAGCTAGAAATCTATAGTTGAACTAGATGAAGTATATTGAAACAATTTTGAAATGTTTCAACATGCGGGATTGCAAACCTATGAAGGTGCCAATTCCTGTGGGAGAAAGGATAATTGTTGAATAGTGTCCAAAGACATAGGAGGAAATAGAGGACATCGAATGTGTTGCCTATGCAAGTGTTGTTGTTAGTCTAATGTATGCAATGTTATGCACTCAACCCAACATTTCCCATGCAATGGGAGTGTTGAGTAGATACATGTCGAAACCTAGGAAGGAGCATTGAACAACTGTCAAAAGAGTATTCGGGTAATTGTGTGGCATAAACGATTATGTTGTATGCCACCAAGGAAAATATGGAGGTGACAATTAATTAAATGTACATGTCTTTGTCAACATTGACTGGGCTGGAGATGTGGATCGACAGAGGTCAACCAATGTATATGTGTTCAAAATGTTCAGTGGAGTAATCAACTGGATGAGTAAGAAACATGTGATCATATCCTTGTCAACAAAAAAATATGAATACATGGAAACCACTCATGGAAGAAAATAAGTAGTATGGTTGAAAATGCTATGTTAAAGAATCAGGTTTGAGCAGAGAGCTATGAAGATAGGTTGCGACAGTCAAAGCGCAATATTTCTGGAAAATAACCCTTCTTATCATTCTAATACTAAGCACATTTATGTACAATACCATTTCATTATAGATATGGTGGATCGACAACAAGTCGAAGGTCGAGGTGAGTCGACTGGGTAAAATCGAAGTCAAAGTTTGATATGGTTTGACATGGTAAAGACAAAGAAAACAATTTGAAGAGGTCAACCAACAAGAGGTCAACAATGAGCATGTGGAAACTGAATAAATACCGAATGAAGGATGAATCATAGTCAACAGGTAATTCGACTTGGTAGTCGACTGTAACATAATCCCAATATTTCTGAGATTTGTAGCCAATGGTCTGCGTGGATCTATAACAGTTTTTGGGAACCTTTTCTTTATGGTTTTTCCTACTTTAAATCCTATAAAGAAGGCATGTTATAAGGATATAAAATCTAATCACTAATATTTAGATGATGAATTGTTAATCTCCAAGAGTCTGTAATTGTAGAGGTTGCTGGTCATGTAGATGTAAGTCGAATTGGCTACAGGGTTGTTCTTGTGTAAGAAAGATGGTATGATTTTAATTGTGTCTTAGGTGTGGACCAAGGTTATACATGTAACCTTTTATTCTGAATGAATAAGACAACAAGAGAGAAGAATGCTCAAGGAATGTTGGTTTTCCTAGTTTGGGTTTCCATGGTAAAATCTCTATGTACTATGTGTTTTATTTTTCATTTACTTTCTTGGTTATATATTTATTCCTCTCTTCTGATAGGTTTAACATGGAAGTGTGTCTCATTTCCTAACAACATTTACATTAGTTCCATTGAAAATACAAAACTACAATTACTTAATCATCTTTTTCTTATGCCCTACAGGGTCGTCTACATAAAAGAGATTCAATTCACTATGTAATATCATTGACTCTGGATGGTTGTAGGAAGATGGAATATTATGATCATTAGGGTAAATACGATTCCCATTTTCATCAAACATCTACTTGTGGTATCTTTTTCTTGATAAGAGCTTGCATAATTTTGGGACTACGAGAATATTTTGAGCATCTGGACTCGATCCTGAATGTTGATCTTGCAAAATTCAATGAAAAGTTATTCAAATGCACTTGCATACATAACATAAATTCAATGAGATAAAGGAATTATCAATAAAATCTACACATACTGCAATCGATGTGAGAGAACTTGAAGGACTTCCAAAGATAGAAAATGAGCTAGAATATGAAGAATTGGCCATTTGATATTACAATTCCTTTTTTTATGCATTTGAACCAAAACCATCATCTTGGGTAGCATAGAACAATATAAGTTCAAAAATAACTTTGAATAAATTTTATAACTTGATGGTGCACTTCATCACATAAAGACACACCAGTGTGCATGGATAAACCAAATGCATCGACGCGTTTAATTGAGAGAAGCACTGAAGACTGACCTTCATTATTTCCTCTACAAAATTTAAATGCGGATATTTTCATTTGCATTACATAGATTTAACTATCTTACGATGTGTTATTACTTACACACCGCACTGGTGTGCAATTAATTACACACATCACTAGTGCGTTTCAAAATATATAGTGCACCAACTGAAGAAAGTTAGAAAAATAGCGTGCGCTTACTATCAATACTTTGAAATTTATTACGAAAATAAATCGGTGTGTTATTCGTACACACCGCAATAGTGCGCTACTCATGGTATAAAGCACCAAAAATGTAACTTTTGAAAAAAACAATGCTCTTTCTTATCATCAATATGTTGAAATATACAATGAAAAAACAAATGAGAATTTGTGTTTTTGTGTTTATAAAGGAAAACCCTATTCATTATTTTATTTGTTTTCCAAAATTTAGAAAGGAGTTTTGTGCAACAGAGATTTATCAACAAAGAATTCAGAGTGAGTGGATTTTTTTTGAAGAGCCAAATTCGAGGGGATTACTATAGATCACATAAACAAATCTATAGAGGAGAAGTTTCAGGTATATGATTTCATTCTATTGATCATCTTAATCATTCTCCTATTTGATTCAAACAATTTTCAGTGCATTCCTAAAAAAAAGGGTTTCATAGTTACCTTTAGTATTGGAAACCCTAATTTCCTCATTGTGTTTTTGATTTCTCTTTCTATATTTCACAAGAAGATATTTTTTAAGCAATTTTTTTTATAGGGTTTGTATATTTGTATATGGGTGTTTTCTATCCATTGTAATGAAACCACTCATTGCATTGGATTCCAAGCTGTCCTGTCACTGTCTTTTTTTTTTATTTTTTATAATTCCTTCACGATGAATGGTGTGTTCTGTACATAGCAAGAGCACTGGTGCATATTTATTTGTAAACAACACCACTTAATTTGAATTAGAAATGATATTAAAAAATCCTTTTTATGGTCGATAATGCACATTTTACTTAGATACACACAAGGGAGCATTGTTTACAAAAAGCACTGTTGAGTTTAAAATAGAAAAAAATATTGTTTTTATATGGAAATTTCCATGTCTTAAATTTGTTCACAACTCGACGATGCATAATAAACAATACTTAGGAATCTGTGCTTTACTTAATTCATAAAGCACCAATTGAATATAAACATTTGTAAATTGTTTTCAATTGCCCAACAACACTGTTATACTGTACTAGTGCATATATGTATGGTTGATGCACCAGTCCATATAAATATGGTTGACGCCTTGGTGCAGATTAAATTACTATATGCATTGGGATCTTATTTTTACAAAAAAATTAAAGAATTTTTATATCTGATGTTTCCTATTTTATTTATTTATTTATTTATTTATTTATTATTTTTCAGGGAGATTTTGAAAATTCCAAGGGACAAACGAGGGGAAAACAAATACATGTCAGTAGGGATGTCTAAAAATGTGTAGAAGAATATGGTAAAATAAATGAACATAATTGTGTTGCAAGATGAGCCATCCCAACTGCAATGTGCATTATAGGTGTGTCCTCATTAATTTATTCTTTTATGTACATTGAATTTAAGTATTGTGTGAAATACTATTTTTCAATTGTTTTGTTGCATAAAAGAAAAAGAAAAATATAATCCATTCAACATATAAGAGAAGACGATGATGAACAAAAGGGTTGAACACAAACTTTGTGAGTATTTAGATTTTCAGACTTGCTTAAGATTTCATGTTTGTTGTGATATTTGTATTTAAATAATTAATTTACGCTTTTCCATGGATGTTTTCTAGTAGGTGCTAACATACAAAGATGAACCAACCCATGAATTGATAAACATTGTGTTAAGTATGGGTTGTGAGTATATGCTGAAGCATGAATGTTTAATTGAACAATTTGTAAGTAGCTATGTTGCTTAACTTCCCTTGTTTTATAATTAATGAAAAAAAAGAAAATGTTATATTGATTATATTGACCGTGCTTTGTCATGTCATATTAAACATGCAGGAAACAAAGTATGGAATGTAGCCAACAAAGGATATTTTGAGAGAATTCATGAAGCATGTCTTCGAAAGAACGTGTATTGTATGAAAGACTTCGTACTAAGGTATGTTTTTTGATTTACACAATCATATATATATGTTTGTATGTATGTATGTATGTATGTATTACAATTTATTTCTATGTTTGTAGATGTAAGATGAAGGGGCAGAACACAAAAAACAAGCCAATCAAGAAAACATTATGTTAAAAAACAAAAATACAATATCACCTACAAATGATGAAGAAATGAGGCATGCATGCAGCTCGAGCAATGACAAAAATTCAATTGATGAATGCCAATCAATATAATTGAATGTTACTACAAGTTTTATGTTTTGGAATATTTGTCTATGAAAATCAGGGATTTTGTGTAATGTACTCGACATATTGTCCCAATTGCATGAGGACGTGTTACTGATAAGTGTAAAAATTACAATTTTGTTTCAATTTGATTATTGTGGATCTTTATGTTGTCCCTTTTTGTATGACAATGGGTCTCTTATTCATATATAATAAAATGCGTTTTGTATTTCATTGCATTGTCGAATGTTGTAAAATGTTGCATTCCTGAATAATTAATATGTAGATGATTTACATTGTTACAAATAAAATTAGTGTAATTGGTTGGATACTGCATTAACAAAATCATTATATTGAAATGCAATAACAAAAATATAAAACAATATTATTATAATGTTTTATTTTTATTTTGAAATGATTAATTGAAAATTTGTAAAAAACAATGAATCAAAATATATACATATCAGTACACTGCGTTCTTTTGAACTTACTTGATGGTGAGTTCCATAATATAGAAAGTGGTGTGTTTTGAGGATTCATATGCACCTGCGCACATTAATTATCATAATGCACCAGTACGAACTATTGAGAAAGAACACCATTCCGTAAACAACATAATTTACAATAATATTTATCATTTCAAAATTGTACGGTGCTCATGTTTAAAATATACAATGAAGCACTAAAAATAATTTATGTGTTGGTGTGTTAAGTTTATTATACGCACTGCGTCTATAAATATTATTTACGCATCGATGCCTTTTCTGTAATATACAGACCAATGCTTACTAAAAATAATGGCGCCAACATCTCACCTCTAATATTTGAAATTTCACTACACTCCGGTGCACATTGTAAAATAGACACCGTACATACTAATTACACAAGCACCAGGGAAAGCACTATATTAAACACACTGGGTCTTAGGATAACTTGATTGCACTGATGCTCACTATAACTTAAATGCACCAGGATGTACAAAACCTAAAAGCCATCGGTGCTTCATACACAAATAAGGCAGAACTGGTGAGTTGAAATTATAAGAGCATCGGTGCTTTGCATACGATGAAAAAGGTGGAACTAGTGCACAATAGTTATAAATGAACTGGGGCATTTTTCTTATTATATTAACGCATTAGGGAATTTTTGTTATATTAACGCACCAATGCGTTGTTATTATATTAACACACCGTTGCATCTTCGACAATACTGCACTGGTGATTTTTGACAAGAACAACATAAAAAAAATCTTTGCTACAACCTCTTCTTACCCAATTTTTTTTAGTTATATGGAAATTCTGTTAAAACCTCCGCAGTCAATAGAGTAGGTTGTAGAGGAGGTTTTTTTGAATATTTTTCCAAATTTTGTAACACTAAAAAATTCCGCTAGAAGGTGTTTTCCTTGTAGTGTTCCAAGGCATTTGGAGAAATGCCTAAGGGTCTTCCACCTACTTGATATCATGACCATGCTATTCATTTGCAACCAGGAAGTGTAGCACCTAACATTAGGCCTTATATGTATCAATATGCACAAAAGAGTGATATTGAGTGTATGATCCAATAAATGTTAGAGTTCGACATCATTCAACCTAGCCAAAGTTCTTTCTCTTCACTAGTGGTGTTGGTTACAAAAAAGGATGGTTCATGGAGTATGTGTCCATATTATAGATAGCTCAACAAAATTACCAACAAAGACAAGTTTCCTATTATTGTCATTGATGAATTATTATAAGGATTGCATGGAGAAATTTTCTTTACTAAGTTGGATCTTCGTTCGAGATATCATCAAATTAGAATGAGGCAGGAAGACAATCCCAAAATATATTTTAGAAGACATGAAGGTCATTATGAGTTTTTTGTTATGCAATTTGGACTTACTAATGTACCTTCAAAATTTCAAAGCTTGATGAATTCTATTTTCAATCCCTTCCTCAGAAAATTTGTGTTAGTATTTTTTGATGACATACTAATCTATAAAAAATCTTGGGAAGAGAATGTACAACATGTTGAGAGAGTATTAAAACTATTGGAAGAGCAATAAATTTATGCAAATCCTTCCAAGTGTGATTTTGGGGTTCAAGAAGTGGAATATTTGGGTCATATTGTATCTCATGAAGTGTTAAAGTGGACCTTAACAAAATTAAATCTATGAGGGAATGACCAATTCCCAAAACCTTGAACAAACTTAGAGGATTCTTATGATTGACATGATACTACCATAAGTTTGTTAAGAACTATGGTCAAATAGTAGCACCTATAACAACATTATTAAATAAGGAAGCATTTTAATTGACTCAAGTAACAACCAAGGGTTTTGAAAAAATTAAGGAGGCTATGTGTATAACTTCTTTCATGGCCACACATGACTTTGAAAAAACATTTATTATGGAGTGTGATATATCAGGCCATGGCATTGGTGCAATTTTAATGTAAGAGCAAAGGCCTCTTTCCTTTGAAAGAAACTGACTTGAAAGAAAAAAACTTACTCAAAACCATTTATGAAAAATAAATGTTGGCCATACTACATGTAGTTAAGGGATGGTGCCCTTACCTAGTAGGAAGACACTTCAAAGTAAAAATAAATCATTATAGTTTGAAGTACTTCTTGGAGCAACGATTATCTTAAAAAGAGCACCAAAAATGGGTTACAAAGATTCTAGGTTATGAATTTGAAATTATCTACAAAAAAGGAAAAGATAATGTTGTGGCAGATGCCCTTTCAAGGAAAGAACAAGAAGCAAAAGGTTCACTATGTGCTATTTCTATTTCACAATTTGATTGGATGGAATAAGCAAGGATATAATGTAAGTAATGTTAAGAAGTATGAAAGATCATTCAACAACTACAAGAGGACCTTAGTTCATTAGATACTTTTGTATAGAAGAATGATTTGATATGGTATCATGATGACCTATAAATATGTAAGAATTCCCAACTCAAACAGAAGCTCCTTCTGGAATTGCACACTTCTTGTATAAAAGGACATTCACGATTCTTGAAAACTTACCACATGATCGAGAAAGATTTTTTCTGGGAAGGTATTAAAACTAATGTTTAAAGTTTTATGTTTGAATGTGTGGTATGCCCACAAAATAAGGGATATAAAATCAAGACTCCATGTCTCTTACAACTATTAGATATACCAAGTCAACGTTGGGAATAAGTTTCAATGGATTTTATTACATGTTTACCCAAATATGAAGCAAATAATGTCATCATGGTAGTAGTGGATCAACTAACAAAGTATGCCAATTTTTTCTCTCTTTCTCATCCTTTTAAATCAAGTACATTAGTTGCATCATTCATGGAAACAATTCAAAAGCTACATGGAGTTGCCAAGATTATTGTAAGTGATAGAGATCCAATTTTCACTGGAAATATTTGGACTTAATTATTTTCTTATTTGGGTACTCAATTGGCTCACAACTCATCTTACGATCCTCAATATAATGGGAAAACTAAGATTGTGAATAAATGTCTAGAAGGAAATATTCATTTCTTTGCATATGATAAATAGACACAATGGGTCAAGTGGTTTCCCTTGGCGGAATGGTGGTACAACACATCCTTCCATACTTCATAAAAAATGTCCCCATTTATATCACTTTATGCATATCATCCTCCATCCATCACATCACCTTTGAAAGGGAATCCAAAGGTTCAAGCAGTGCAAGACCACATAAGGAACCAACAAAATGTTCTCAAACTATTGAAGGACAACTTGGTTATGGCACAAAATAGGATGAAAAAACAAGCATATCAACATCACAGTGAAAGGGAATTTGAAGTGGGGGATTGGGTATTTATGAGGCTACAACCATATAAACATGTCTCTCAAGTAACAAAAGAAGAACAATAAATTATCACCCAGAAATTATGGCCCTATAAGGTTTGACAAAAGATTGGAAGTATGGCTTACAAATTGGAGTTACCTCCATCTTCACGTGTACATCCAACATTCCATGTTTCTTTCTTAAAGAAGGCAATTGACAACAAGATCCCAATCCAAGTTATTTTACTAGAGATTAATGAAGAAGGGAAAATCATACTAGAACAAGAAACAATCCTTGAAATAAGGATTAAGCAACTGGAAAATCAAGCAATTACATAGTACCTTGTCAAATGGAAGAACCTACCAGTGGAAGAGGCAACATGAGAAAGTGAGTTCTTCATGTAGAAACACTTTTGGTTAGTCAAGTGTTGAGTAAAACACTTGTTTGAAGGGGAGGGGAATGTTAATCCCTATAAAAAACCCATGTTATGTATGAAATCCCTTATTAATCCCTATATATTGAATTATTACATTTCCAGTGTTACATTTGCATGCATGCTAAAATCCTTTATTGCACCCTTTCATTATAATTGTACCCTTTGTATCCTTTATATATTTACCAAGGAGAACTAGTCTTAGGATCATCTCATCTCATCTTGTCCATTTAATATATTGTAAAGGGAGGTTTTCTCCTTGAAGCGGGCTGTTATTCATTGAAATTTTATCATTATCAAGGCATTGGATCATAACACTGGTTCAATATATATCCCCTTCTTCAGTGAGGTTCAAGTCCACAATAGACTTGCCTTACTCTTATGTGATTGTTGGCTATCAAGGTTAAGAATTGATTTGATACATGGTAAGGGTCAAAGGATATCAAGGTTAGGTGAAGGAGGTACTAGATGCAAATATCAATTATCTCTAAATTTGTTATAGTTCTTTCATTGAAATAATAAATCTCTCTTCTTTCTAGAGTTAGTTATGCATATGAAATTTAAATTGAATTACTTTGATGCTAAAAGTCTTTGAGAAAGGTTCTAGTGTTTCTATGTAGGTGTTGCAACATATTTGCGTTGAAGGTTGTTGTGACCCAGTTTGCGTAGAAATGAGAAAACATGTTTTTAAACGCTCACGTTACCTTCCTATAGCTACCTTTCACTTTTGTTGTTCAAGTTCATAATTTAGGAAAGTTGGAGAATTTGTTTTTGTTACTCTGTTTATTAGTGTGGACACAACCCACTCACTGGGAACATCTGCTTTGTGCACGAGAGAAATATATCTAAACAATTAGAATGATTCTAACTAAGTGCACACAACCATATAACATTTGCATCTTACAACAAACATTTAGAATAAATTATGAGCTTTATGTTACCATTTTTATGTTAATCAAATATGCCTTTGGGTACCTAGTATCAAATCACAATGATGTTATAGTTGCAAATAATCATAACCATAATCAACATGTCAAAACCAACCATCATAAGTGTATCATCAACCAATAAAACCATGAATACAATGCCAAGATAAAATTAGAAGAATCAATTCTAGCAACAATGAATAACCACTCTATAACCGGGGAAAAATATATAATGCTACACACATCAAACATTCT
This sequence comes from Picea mariana, assembly GCA_032191745.1. NCBI lineage: Eukaryota > Viridiplantae > Streptophyta > Pinopsida > Pinales > Pinaceae > Picea > Picea mariana. Next base: position 28,538 of record JASDQU010949804.1, on the reverse strand, counting down.
TATGAATTTTATGCACACTAGATAGGATCCCATTAGTTACCTATCCCAACAATGATTGTTTATATGCTTTCTTTATCATTGGTGAGGTTTCAGTAATCAATTGAATGTCCCTTAAGACTAGAATTAGGTGGGGACATACTACAAAATTTATGATAAAATTAGTGTTGACAAGAAAAAGGGTCAATAGGTACAATGGGCCACCTTGTCTTAGGCATCATCATACCCCATSTGGGCATATTTGTAGTGGTTATTAGATAGCCATGGATGTGGGTGTATTCCATTCAAGTAACTAGAAACCTCTCAAAAGGAAGACAACACAACTCTGATTTGCATGGGAATCCAACCCTTTCTACACCTCAAAAAAAAAATCCATGGCCAACACATGTAGAAAACATATAAAAAATATCCTATTCCAGTTATAAAGATTCTATTGATCAAAGAGTTGGTGAATGCAATAGAGAAATATGCAATCCATATGTTTTCCATCATCGACGATAATGGATATGTCCTTGAGGAAAATACAGACAACATGTACCTCCTAATGTTTAACTTGAATAATGTTCAATTGACCTCCTCTCACTTGGAAGTATAATAATGTTCATTAGAGAAATTTTGAGGTATAAAATGGGTCTCCTAAGGAAAATAAATAAAATAAGAGTTATAAAGTTTTAAAAGGAAAAAAAGAAAACTATTGTAAATCATATTTTTGATTTATCTCCTTATAGGTTTAGTCAAATTTCAAGTGTAGGAACCCATTAGATGCATAGTTAAATTTTGAATCGAATGAGTACCCACTATGCATAATTTTTCATAGACCCATGGTGAGATAAACTGAAAATACATGAAAAAAACATTTAAAATACTTGAAATTTGAGTAAACCTATAAGGAGATAAGTTGAAAATATTATTTGAAAACTAATTTTCTTTCTTTCCCTCCTATCCTTATGGTTGAAATAATCATCTTGAATTTTATTGGTTCTTTTAAAGTTGTTGTTGATAGCACATTTTTTGTTTCAAGGACCAATTTTGACCTCAAAATTTCTCTAATGTAAATTAATTATTAATTTAATAAAAAAAAATCTCTCTATTTAGTATAGTGCATTATATGACAACAACAACTTGGAGGAAGTGACTTCATGCAAATATCTTGGAATTGATATTCACCACAAGCTCAATTGGAATTATAACATTGAGAAAATGATTATTGGGGGATGGAAAGCTTATTATGGGCTTGAAAACAATTGTAAATCAGTTGATCTTTGGAGTTGGGATAAGAAGAAACTCCTCTTTGAGACTCTTGTTACACCTGTTATTCTTTATGGATGTAAAGTCTGGGGTTGTAGTATCTCTTGTGAATCCTGGAGAAAGATAGAGAAAATACAAAATAATTTTACAACCTATAATCTCAAAATTAAAGGAAATACGCCCTATCCCATCCTCCTCTTAGAAGCAATCCTCTCCCCCATTGAGAGCATGACTATGACTAGATACCTAATGTATAAGAACAAGTTAAAGTATGGTGATCTTTGAAAGCTTCTCTTAATTCTTTTCGAGCACAGAAGCCAAATTCTAAAGAATCACAAATAATCACTTACCCTCTTAAGGTCTGATAGAAAATTTGGTCTTAGTGGACATTAATCATCATCATGATCTATTATAATTCTAAAAATGTGTCATCTATGTCAAGAAACAATATAGCTTATCAATGTTCTTATGATTTTCATCATCATCTTGAATCTTATTGGTTCTTTTAAAGTTAATGTTGATAGCACATTTTTGTTTCAAGATTCAATTTTGATCCCAAAATTTCTCTAATGTAAATTAATTATCAATTTAATAATAAAAATAATTTAGCGTAGTGTATTATAATGGACAAGCATTGATGATGTATTATGATTCTAAAAATGTCTACGTGATAAGAGAAAACTATAGCTTATCAATACCTTATGCTTGACATTATCATATTGACATTTTTGGTTTCGTGACTCAATTTTGATTTCAAAATTTCTTTAATGTAAATTAATTATTAATTTAATAATAAAGATAACCAAATCTATTTAATGTAATGCATTACAATGTTCATTAAACCAAATCTATTTAATATAATGCATTATAGTGTTCAAAAACATATAACTTATCAATGCACTTAGTTTATGTAGAGCACTGATGTGTTGTATAACGATGTGCACAATACACCATGCATAATGTGATAATGACACCAATCGACCACCTATGTCGGTTACAGTGTGTGCGATGTGTTAGAATTGTAAATGCGGAAAACAAAATTCCAATATGATAATTAACAATCACACAGATAAGGAACGCATGGATTTCATGTGGTTCACCTAAACGTTGGGCTACGTCCACCAAGCATGGGCATCAATTGTCTTATTGTTTAGATCATGGAGATTACAACAGACTTACAAGTTCTCACTCTATCTCTCTGCCTCTACGGGCTTACATGAATTTATATACATTCACACAAGAAATTGATTATTAAATGCAATCCCTATCCATATTTTAACTTGGTCTATTTGGTTGTAACCAACGCAGAATAATAGGATCCAAATACATCCTTGGAGGAATTAATTGTCACCAAATCCCAACAATATCCACCTTGACAACAATTAACCTGATACCTATCTCGTTCCTTTTGTTCATCACCTTTTCTACAAGCCAAGAGAAGCCAAACACCACTGCAACTTCTCTAATAAAACTAGTTTCATGATCTTGCCTGTGTGACTTGCACGAGTTTGGATTTCCTGAGGGGTCACTCCACCTCCAACATGTCTTTCACAACTATGTTGTGAGACATATTTAGTGATAGATCTCCTCCTATCCAAGACACCTGTAAAATATACATTACAATTATCATAGACCATCTCAGTGTAACCATTATAGATGAAATTTGTGCTTCTCAATTGCTGAAGCACCCGTTTCACTACAACACTTGAATTATCTGAAAACATCATTAGCATGTGAAACATCTACTATTAACCATTTCATCACATTCAACAGACCTCCTACTGAACCTATATGCGACATAACCTTTTCTTCTTTATAGACAATACCTATGCTTGAAGAAAACTTATAATGGGAAGCAAGAGGGATAAAAAATGGTTTTACAATGTTCATACTGAACTCCAACCACAACTTAACATTCCCATCTCTGTGTATTTCTTTGCCCATAATTTGTTTTTCTGCTCCTTGATCCCTCATCTGAATTGTCCTATCCGCCTGAGTCATTTTCTTACTAATTTTATCCATGCTTCGACTTGCATCGAGCATATCATCAACAAATAAAATCAAGACTGTGAATGTACTATAAACTGTATAGTCATTCCTACCCTTTGAAAAATTATGACTCACTATGAAGGATTCAAACCTCTTGTATATTTTCCTGGGTACCATTAAGCCATACATTGAATTATCTAGCATGCAAATAAATTTACCATTGCGATCTTGAATCAACCCTTTTGGTTGTTCCATACATACTATATCTTTGTCAATGATTACCTTGTGAGAAGTAGGATCCCACACACAAAATCCCTTTATACCACCATCATAACTTGCAGAGATATAAAACAAGCAGGAATTCAGAAACAAAGATTTTAAATCTGGAAACAATTTACCGCTTACCAGTACCTGAAATTCTTTCTTTCTCTTATGACCTTGATGCTTCTGCCATAAACAAGAAGATACATCTGTCACTTCAGATGCCACTTCAATACTCCCTTTTAGCTTATAAAGGTTATCAACCTTTCTTTCCTTTATCACTACTAAATTACCTTTTGACAATGTGAGTGCTCCACCTTGACCTGTGTACTTATATCCACAAGAATCCAACACTCCTAATGAAATCAAATTTGATTTAAGATCAGGTACAATATATCTAACATTCCTTAATTCCCTAACAATACCATCGAACATCCTGATTCTAATACTTCCAACCCCAACAGTTTTACAGGGAATGCCATTTCCCATAAACACTACACCCTCATCAACAAATTGGTAAGAAATGAATCAATTTATATGTGAGCACATGTGGTGGGAGACACTTGAATCTAACTGCCATTCTTCTTGATATTGTAAATTATTAGAAACAGATAAAACTTGATCAATCATACCTGAATTTGTTACGGACAAATTTGCTTCCTTCGTAGAGTTTTCTTCAGATTCCTTTCTTTTCCAACAATCTTTCTTGAGATGTCATGTTTTTCCACAGTACCAACATTTTGCTTTACCCTTTCTGGGTCTTGAATTAGATCGAGAAAAAATTCTCTCATTCTTCTCTTTAATTCGACCTCTGATCAACATCGCCTCTGAAGTTGAGGTTTCTTGACTATATTTTGTCCTCATCTCCTCAGCCAACAAAGCTCCCACAATAGAGTCATAATTTAAAACATCTATTGAGCTAAATCTAATAGAGGTGACTAGATTATCCCAAGACTCTGGCAATGAACACAATAGTGTAATAGCCTTATCTTCATCTTCGAATTTAACTTCCATACTAGTCA
>JASDQU010949804.1:12598-23921 GCA_032191745.1 Picea mariana | reverse complement strand
AACAGGATCAAACAATTTGTATGCTTTAAATTCAGAACAGTACCCAATGAAAATACATTTAGTGGCTTTAGCATCCAATTTCCTCCTATTCTCCTTTCGAATATGTGCAAAAGCCTTACACCCAAATACTTTCAAATTATTAACTGCAGGTTTGAACCCATACAAGGCTTCGAAAGGAGTAACACTATCAAGACACCTTGTTGGACTTCTATTCTTTAAATAAACTATAGTATTTATGGCTTTAGCCCAAAATGCATTTGAGAGATTTTTACCTTTCATCATACTGCGTGCACACTCTACGAGGGTTCTGTTTTTCCTTTCAGCGACTCCATTTTGCTGTGGAGTGTGAGGTACTGTAAACTGCTGTACTATTCCATTATCTTTGCAATATTTGTTGAAGTCCCCTGATTTGTACTCGCCCCCTTGATCTGAACGGAGGATTTTAATGGATTTTTTTGTCTGCTTCTCCACCATGGTTCTGAATTCCTTAAATTACTCGAAAACATCAGTTTTTCATCTAAGGAAGTAAACCCATGTGTATCTTGTGCAATCATCAATAAATAACAGAAAGTAAAATGCACCTCCTAAAGACCTAGTCTGCATAGGCCCACAAACATCAGTATGCACAAGATCTAACACATCTCTCTTTTTCTTATCAGGATTAGAGGGGAATTCATCTCTGTGCATCTTTCCTAATGCACATCCATCACAAGCAACCTTCTCATTCTTTAACATAGGAATTCCTTCAACCATATTCTTGTTCTGTAATAACAATAAATCAGGATGATTGATGTGTCCATACCTTTGATGCCAAAGAATCTCTGTTGGCATAGTGGCAGAAGTTAGTGCATGATGTTCTTTGCTAGTAACATCAAGTTTGTATGGACCTCCTACTCTGACTCCCGTTGCAACAGTTCGAAAGTGGTCCAGCAGATCCTTCACTATGCAACAATTCTTGAAGAATTCAACCTTCAAGTTCTGGTCTGTAATGGTGGACACAGAGATCAAATTTTTCTTTATTCCTGGAACATACACCACATTGCGAATGTGACGAACAGTACCATTCGGAAATGTCACAGGAATGTCTCCATATCCCTTGATCTGATGAGCGCGGTTATCTCCAAGATACATGATGGCACCATTCTGAGTTTCTTTGAAATTAACATACCAATTTTGATTACAAGTCATATGTACTGATGCTCCGGAATCCACAAACCAGGCATCAGAATCATCCGTTTTAGTAGATAAAGCAGCGTTAGACACAAACAGCCTAAGATCCCGTGAGTCAAAATTCAGGGGTTCATCAATATCATCACTAGCAATAAATAATCCGTGATCTTGATTAGAAGATTTTTCTGCATAATGACCTGAATGTGTTCTAGGTTTATTCCTAGCCTCATCATTTTTCTTCTTATGATAGTCTTTAACCATATGTCTAGGTTGACCACAATAAAAACAGCTCTTTGACTCATTCCTATCAGATTGCATACCTTGATTTGGATATTGTCTTCTCTGCGATGAACTGCCTTTCTGCCATGAACCGCCTCTCTGCCATGAACTGCTGCCTCTGCCTCTTACTCCTGATCTTCCTCTCCCAGATCTATTATTTGACCACAGTGCCAAATATTTACTCGGAGGCTTCAGATTCCCGCGCCTCTCTTCCTCTTGCAACAAAATACCTGTCAGTTCTTCAAATGTAGGAGGTTTCTCCCTTGCTGCAAGACCTGTTATGAACATGTGATAGTCTTCCAGCATACCATTTAAGGTAATAGTCACTAGATCAGTATTGGAAACAGTTTCGCCTATATTTACTAGCTTGTCTTTCACCTCTTTAATGTGACCCAAAAATGAACTAACAGATTCATTTCCATCCATCTTAATGCCTAGCAATTTAGTTTTCATGAACAAAATGCGATTTGTGTTGCTAGTTTCATACAAAGCTTTAAGAGTTTTCCATGTTGCAGCAGAAGTTGTAGCATCTCTAATATGTGGAATTATGCTATCTTTAACGGACATGCGCAACATTACCTTTTCCTTGTTTTCGCACTTCTCCCAGTCTTGGATCTGTGCTGCTGTCGCACCTCCTACCATTGCTGTCACACCTCCTGCTGCTGTCGCACCTGCAGCCGCAACAGGTTTCAGTTTGGTTCCATTTGCAATGTTCCAGACACCATAGCCCTCCATGAGTGTCTGCATATTGAATTTCCAGTTAATGAAGTTCGAGCCATCTAACTTGTTGGCTTCGTTGAGGTAGGTCTCTGCCAGCGGATTCGCCATCGCTGCAATTTAGTCTCTGCACAAAAAAAATCACCAAGGATATGCAACGTTTTGTCGCTCTTCCTTCGGATACTACCGATCCAACTATATTTCTACTGTCAACTTTAAATCATGCATGCATGCAACTTATTATCCAAAAATCTCCACTTTTTAAAAACTTATAACTCCCTCCTTTTAAAAAAAAACTTAAAAAAAAAAAATTTACTTCTCCTCTCTTATTTAAAATATCCACTTAACAACCTCCAAACTCGTATCCACTTAATAAATCAATGCAATGTAGCACTTCCATTCAAAGCTTTACATATAAAATTAAAGCTTATATAAAAAATTTTATATATAAAAACTCCACTCATATAGAAACTTTTATATATATAAAATTTTTTATATATATATATGATATATTACTGCCTTAATTTTTAATCATATATCCACTCAAAAACAAACCTCACGCATGCACCGTATGAAAAACTCCACGCTCTTCAAAACTTTTCAAAATCAATCCATGCTCAACTCTTACGCTGCATGCTCGACTCTCACGCAACAAACTCACGGATTTTTTACGCTGCATGCATCCATGCTCAGCGCACCATCTTACAATTAAACTCACGCAACAAATCGAAGCTTCTCGTTTTCTCGCACCTCACGTTCTAGTGGCCTGCGAGAAGTCTGCACCTTCTGAGTGGACCGACTGCGAGAATTTTTCGATTGTCCGCACCTCACGTGTATTCCGCCTGCGGGAATTTTTCGCTTTTATTTGCGCGGAAAGGCTGAGTAGTATGCCCCCGCACCCTATCGAAGGAGGGACCTGCGAACCTCTTGAATTCTCGCACCTCACTCCCGTGGCTCTGATACCAAGATAAAATATACCATGCCAACAAACACGGTGAAGCTACGCTCACTTCTTTATTATTAAACGAAGACGGATTACATCCTTATATAGGAAAAGACTCTCCTGAGTCGGCTACATGCAAACCAAAAGACAACTAGACAACTGACTCTTAACTAAGCACTGACTCTTCTAACTGGCGCTTACAACCAGCGCTTATTACTGGTGCTAACAACTAGCTAACATCTCCATTACTTCCAAGTATCACTGTGGTCCTAGGTTTCAATTTTGGGTTCCTTGTAAGTATTTACAACAATTTTTTTATAGATTTATATGGTAAAGCTGCAGCCTTGGCAGTTATCTGTGAAAAACGGAGGGCAGATCAGAGTTTGTCTTTTCGACGTTTACAAACACCCAACACAGACAAATAAACTTCGTGCAGTCCAACAAATAAACTCCACGCACTTCAACAAATAAACTCCACGCAGTCCAACAAACAAACTCTAAGCAGTCAAACAGACTGCGCACTCCAACAAATAAACTCTGCGTAGTCAAACAAACAAACTCTGCGCAATCAAACAAGATTTGAATTGGACGAGTTTACAAACTCAATAAAAAAAAATGGATTATCAATGATATATTCATGTCAAATTACAATCAGTTTCAAGTATATATATATATATATATATATATATATATATATATATATATATATATATATATATATATATATATATATATACTAACAAACTGCCCATTCGATCTTCTAAAAGGTTTAATCAAGGCGGTGATGGTGTTTGATTGCCTTGAAAGGTTAAGGCGACCACCGTTTAAGTTATGTAAGACAAAATTGTAATCGGTGGTTAATTCTTGAGTCTTGAAGGGTCAAGAAGGGTCAAGATGACCACCAATTCACCGTTTGCACAGGGGCTTGAAATGATTACATCCTAATATACTCCCTCTTAATCATTTCAGAGCCAAACAAACTAAAACAAGTAAACCAAAATTGCTGTAAACAATGCATTACAACATACAGACCCCAATATTATTTCTATGAGTTTTAAACAACTCATTTCCCAAAGGCTTTGTAAATATGTCTGCAAATTGTTCTTCAGATCTGCAGAACTGAACATAAATTTCTTTTCCATTTACCAGTTCTCGAATGAAATGATACCTTGTATCAGTGTGCTTACTCTGTTTGTGAAAGACGTGATTCGTTAACAATGCAATGGCAGATTTATTGTCATAGACAATTTGGGTTGCATCATTATGGTTATGCAACAATTCATTCAAGACCCTTCTCATCCATACAACTTGACATGAAGCTGCAACTATTGCAACATACTCTGCCTCAGTAGAAGATAGAGTCACAATGGGTTGTTTCTTTGATGCCCATGTCACTACTCCAGATCCAAAACTAAACACATACCCAGATGTGCTTTTCCTGTCATCAATGGAACCTGCAAAATCACTATCAGTATATCCGATCAGCTCAAAGTTTAAACTTGATGTGTATTGGATACCAAACTCAGTTGTTCCAGCAACATATCTCAGGATCCTCTTTCCTGCTTGCCAATGAGTACTCTTTGGAGTCTCCATGAATCTTGAAATCAAACTTACAACAAACATGATATCAGGTCTGGTTTTTGTTAAGTACATAAGGCTTCCAACCAACCTTTTATACAGAGTTGGATCAACACATGATCCCTCATCATACTTGCTAAGTTTAATACCATTTGCCATAGGTGTTGCAGTTGGTTTACAATTCAACATTCTAAACCTTTTCAATACTTCATTTGCATAGTTAGTTTGAAAAATGAAAATGCCATCATCAGATTGATCCACTTCAATTCCAAGAAAATACTTCATCAATCCTAAATCAGTCATCTCAAAATCCGTTTTCATGGCATTTTTTAAATCATCGATAGATAGATCTCCAGTAAAAATCATGTCATCAACATACAAACAAACAATCAAAATTTTACCTTTCTGGTTTACCTTTGTATATAGAGTTGGTTCACTTGGACTTCTGTTGAATCCAACACTGATTAGATATTCATCAATCCTGTTGTACCAAACTCTAGATGTCTGTTTCAATCCATATAAAATTTTCCTTAACTTGTAAACTTTATCTCTATGCTTATCAATCTCATAACCTGGAGGTTGTCTTACATAAACCTCTTCTTCCAAATATCCATTCAAGAATGCAGACTTGATGTCCATATGATGCATGCTCCATCTATTCTGAGTTGCAATAGCTAAGACCATCCTCACAATGTCAATTCTTTCTACAGGAGCAAATGTTTCATTGTAATCAATACTAGGTTGCTGACTAAACCCCTGAGCTACAAGTCTTGCCTTGTACTTTTCAACTTCACCTTCTACATTCATCTTAGTCTTATAAACCCACTTAACACCAATACTATTCTTACCTTCAGGTAAATCTACAAGATCCCAAGTGTTATTTTTTTCAATGGAATCAATCTCCTCATTCATTGCTTTTATCCAAACATCCTCTTTAGCAGCTTCATCAAAACCTACAGGATCACATGCCATTAATGCAAAGTTTGAAATCTGATCTACTTCTTCATTCTGATCATACAATTCTCTTAAGATTCTAGTCTTTTTTCCTTTAAATATGTCTCTTAATGAAGCTAAAGTGGGATTTGATTCACTACTTACCTGTGAATCTGATTGATGCCCACCATGTCTAGATGGCTCACCACGCTCACGAGTTCTCACAATTCTAAATTGAGATGGGTTGATATCTGGTGCTTTCCTTGTAGGACTTCTCACTGCAGGAGTATTTGCATGTGGAACCATCTGTCCATCTCCTTCAGCCTGCTCAGCTCCATCATCATCTTCACGGGGTAACACAACTCCCTTTGAAATTGATTTTTCAATACTTCCATCCCATGCTTCATCTTCTTTAAATTGAACATCTCTGCTGATTACATATTTATGGGTGATGGGATTGTAGAGTTTATATGCCCTAGACTCTTCACTATATCCAACAAAGATACATTTCTCTCTTCTATCATCCAACTTCCTCCTCATTCTTACAGGTGCATGCGCAAATGAAACACATCCAAAAATTCTAAAATGAGAAACATTGCAAGGCTTACCATCCTAGGCTTCCTGAGGTACACAATTCCTCACGGTCTTGGTTGGACTTCTATTCAAGATAAAAACATAGAAAAGAACTACATCTCCCCAATATTCATTTGAAAGATGCTTCTCTTTCAACATGTTTCGAGCCATATCCATGATGGTTCAATTCTTCCTTTCAACCACTCCATTCTGCTGTGGAGTATATCGAATAGTAAACTGCCTTTTAATTCCATGAAGATCACAAAATTCAATGAATTCATTAAGTTTGTATTCACCTCCTCTGTCAGACCTTAAGATTTTAATGGTTTGACCACTTTCATTCTCAACCATAGACTTAAACTTCTTAAAAACATTAAAAGCTTCAAATTTTTGTCTCAACAAATACAACCAATTCTTCTTACTGAAATCATCAATGAAAGTCATAAAATAAACACAGCTAGTTAAATAAGGTGTTTGCATAGGTCCTCATAAATATGTGTGGACAATTTCCAATGGAGCTTTTGCTCTGTAGGAAACACCTGAAACAAATTTCTCTCTGTGATGTTTTCCAAGTATACAACTCTCACAAGAACTTGCAGGTTGTTGAATACAAGGTAACCCCTTTAACATATGTTTCTTCTGTAACAGATCTAAACCACCAAAATGTAAATGACCATATCTCAAATTCCATAACCAAGATTCATCTAAACTTCCAGCCTTATAGGCATTCAAAGAACTACTTAAATCATTTCACATAACAAGTGGAAACATTCTATTCTTCGTCATCTCTACTCTTGCAATCAACTATTTGATGGGTAATTTATCATAGATTGTGCATACCTTGTTCTTGAAGAATACTCTGTACTTTTTCTCCAACAACTGTGAAACACTAATAAGATTGCATTTTAAACCAGGCACAAAATAAATGTCATCAATATTTTTTTTCTGATTATTTTTAGTGTAGACTGGAACTACACCTTTACCATTAACTGTAACCTTACAGTCATTGCCCAGTTTTACTTCAGACTGAATACTAATATCAATAGAAGAAAATAAGTCCCTATTACCAGTCATGTGGCTACTGCAACCACTATCCAAAAACCAAATATCATTAGCACTTTCCTGAGTGACATTACAGGTCAGAAACACAGGATTTTGATGATCCTCAGACTCATTTGTGATATGTGCAGACTGCTTTCCAGCATCTGCCTGTTTCTTCCAACATTTGTTAGCAAAATGCCCAAACTTCTTACAATAATAACATTGTACTTTAGTTTTATCATACCTCTGATTTTCTTGTTGCCAGGGTTTGCTGCGCTCCCTCTTAAATTAAGAGGGTTCTGCTGGAACTTCTGCTCAGACTCGGATTCAGCTCTATTGTCCCTTCGACCAAAATATCGACCTCCTCTTCCATGATTATAAGACCTTCATCTGCCTTTGCCTCTGGTAATATGTAGTTGGGATTTGAAAGCATGCTCCATAGACCCTTCTTCATATTTAGATATCCTAGATTCATGAGCAACAAGAGAACCAGTTAATTCATCAATTTGCATTAGACTTAAATCTTTAAATTCCTTTATGGGTACAACTACAAGTTCAAACTTCTTGGGCAAACTTCTCAGCACTTTCTCAATAACTCTCTTATTCTCAACATCATCTCCATACTGCCTGAGCTGGTTCACAACACTCATCACTTGAGTCATGAAAGTATCAACACGTTCATTATCCTTCATCTTCAGATTTTCGAAGTCCCTTCTTAAGTTCTGCACTTGATTGTCTTCACCTTGGACACACCTTGATAACTGGTTTCAAGAATGTCCCAAACCATCTTCGAAGATGCAACACTTGAAATTTTGTAAAAATGGAATCATTTAATCCTTGATAGATTAATCCAAGAGATTTATTACCCTTCTTCTTGTTTTCCTTCAACAAAAAATGGTCAGCATTAGACAAAGCCAATTCTGCTGCAGCATCAGCTGGCTCGGCATAACCATCAATAACATAAGTCCACAAATCTTGAGGATGCAAAATTGTCCTCATCTGAATATACTAAGAGTCATATGACTTATCGCTCGGTACATGAACCTGTACCTAAGAAGAGATACTACTAGACACAACCATTTATAAAAATTTGAAAGAAACCAAATAAACCTTCACACAGGAAAATCAGAAAGTGAAATTGGGCACCAACAAGAATTATCTGCGCTGAAATGAGCAACTGACACGATGCTCTGCAGGATAGATTGGCAACTCTGATACCAAATGTGAAAAATGGAGGGCAGATCAGAGTTTGGATTTTCGGTGTTTACAAACACCCAACACAGACAAATAAACTCCACGCAGTCCAACAAATAAACTCTGTGCACTTCAACAAGTAAACTCCGCGCAGTCCAACAAACAAACTCTGCGTAGTCAAACAAACTATGCGCACTCCAACAAATATACTCTGCATAGTCAAAAAAACTAACTCTCCGCAGTCAAACAAACTATGCGCATTCCAACAAATAAATTATATGAGAAATGCGTAAGGCTAAGATTTGAATTGGACGAGTTTACAAACTCAATAAAAAAAAATGGTGTATTAATGGAGAGAACACCGCGCGCATATCCGAATGGCAATTTTTTTTTATTATTCAATGTGCTTTCATCAATGATATATCCATGTCAAATTACAATCCGTTTCAGGTATATATATACTAACAAACTGGCCCCTTCGATCTTCTAAAAGGTTTAATCAAGGCGGTGATGGTGTCTAGTTGCCTTGAAAGGTTAAGGCGGCCACCGTTTAAGTTATATAAGACAAAAGTGTAATCGGTAGTTAATTCTTGAGTCTTGAAGGGTCAAGATGGCCACCGATTCATCGTTTGCATAGGGGCGGTGAAATGATTACATCCTAACATTATCCACCATTTTTTTCATTAACATTTATAGAAGTTTTGGTTAAGTTTTGTAGGCAACATATTAGGTTAACTGTAATTGATTGGCAGTGGAAATCCCTATCAGGTTCTCCCACCGACCCAAGGAGGAGTTTCATGTACATTGTTGTTGGTGTACTTATTCTTGTATTTTGACATGTCAGCTAGGTATGGGCAGTGCCTTGGAAACTATGTGCAGCCAAGCTTTTGGAGCTAAGCAATACCACATGTTGGGAGTATATATGCAACGTTCTTGCATCGTGCTTTTTGTCATTGCAGTCCTGCTCGTGACAACCTATATATTTGCCACCCCCATTCTGAAGTTGATGGGTCAGTTAGATGATATTGTTGAATTATTGAGCAGTTTCAATCTGGTTCATTTCTCTAACACTTTGCATTTATATTCGTGTTTCCAGAGATACCTACATTTAGTTGAAAAACATGGTTAATGTTGGAAACATGTCAACTAATTTCCTCATGGTGACACATGCATGTAACTATGTGATCTATTCATGATCAGTTTGTGTAACTGAGTGATAGATGTTATATATGTGAGCATACCCATAGAGGTGTGAGTGCAATGTGTAGTGAGTGTGGCTTTTTCCTTCATTGGGTTTCCACATAAATAACTGTGTCAATTGTGTATTTGTTGTTCATAGTTTAGCGTGTTTAATATTACTCTTGTTTTTGCTACCTAACAAGTGATATCAGAGCACAAGGTAAGAAATCCATTAGATGAATGAAGGGGATGTCAGGGCAATTTATGTGAAAAAGAGTGAGAGCACGCTCTGTTGTTTGAGATGTTGTTTCTGGTGAAGCAACCTGTGTGATGCACTGAAGTGTGACAAAGCTGCAAGTGCAAGAGGAAGCCATTACATGAATGAGGAGAGTTGCAATGGCCCAGAGATCCATGTGCCAAAAATATTCATTGCCAAAGAGGTGATAACCTGTGATCAACACTGCTAACGATTTTCAAAGAAGCTGTACCCATGGAAAGAGTTATGAGAGTGACCTTTTGGTTACATATTAAACACGAGGTACTAAGGATGGTTTATTATTAAAGCTCATAAAGGATCGCTATAATAAATGGGTGGAGTTATAAAGTATCATTATTTATAAATAATTGAAGTGGAGGTTTACTTTCTAAGAGGGGATGTTTATTTGTTTAAAAATGTGAATGTCCTAAAAGGTTTTAAGATATATTTTGATTTTTTTTTTATGGGATTAAAGCTTTTTGGGTTCAACTTCTTTGGTTCCACTTTGAAATATAAGTTTATTCCTCTATATTAAAAAGTTTAGTTTATTATAAGTTGTGAGTTTTTGGATGGCTTTTTTGTTAATGACGAAAGTGCAAAGTGTTAAGTTTAAGGTGCAGAAATTTAACGATAAGAGTAGCTCAAAAGAGTTATGGAAGAGCTCAAGATGTATGATCTGTTCTAACAACAAGGCAACACCAAGAGCACTGATGGTTTAGTCACGGTGAAAGAAAAAAAAAAGTATTTACTTTGAAGTTGTAAAAATTATTGATTGCATGTAAATGGGCATATGTCTGTAAGACTTAGATAGGCATGCGTAGCATTGGTTTATCACGTCACCTANGTGGGGGGGGAAGGTAGGCGGGCGGGCGGGCAGGTGACATGTATGTTGAGTTAGCCTTAACTCGGTGAAAGAATTAATGACTTAAATCTGTTTTTAGTGGGTGGTTTTTCGGGTCCATGTGTTTTGGGTATCCTGTGGTATTGCGTCCATGGATTTGCATGTAATGAGGCCTATAAAAGGCTTGGTGAACTCCATTGTAAATGAGCCTGGAGGTAAATGGTGAAGGCTTACTTGGCCAGTTTGGACAGATTTGGTCAAAGTTGTTCGAATGAAAAGTTCGAGGTGGAGCATTGTGTCCGGTTTAAAAAGGTGAGTTTGTCGAAAGGATGATGTGTTGGTAGGTCAATCAAGTGTTTGAGAATATATCATGAAGGTAAGTTCATATCCATAGAAATTGGAAAGTATTGCAAGGAAGTCAGGATCAAATAGGCATGTTCAATAATGCCAAGTTGCAACAATAGTTGTGAAAAAAAGTGGTTTTTCTATCTGGTAACTCGGTCAACATCTGTTGCAAAAGACATGAAGATTCAGGAAGAGGTATGAACATGTCATCTGGTAATTACTCAAATGTGAAATTATTCAGTTGTGATGCTTATGGTTTTTTATCAGCTTTCTA
>JASDQU010949804.1:0-10071 GCA_032191745.1 Picea mariana | reverse complement strand
GCAGCACTTGAAATTTTCATAAAAATGGAATCATTTAATCCTTGATGGATTAATCCAAGAGATTTATTATCCTTCTTCCTATTTTCCTTCAGTAAAACATGGTCAGCATTAGACAAAGCCAATTCTACTGCAGCATAAGCTGGCTCGGCATAACCATCAATAACATAAGTCCACAAATCTTGAGAATGCAAAATCTTCCTCATCCGAATATACTAAGAGTCATATGACTTCTCGCTCAGCACAAGAACCTGTACCTGAGAAGAGCTACTACCAGACCTAGCCATTTATAAAAATTTGAAAGAAATCAAATAAACCTTCATGCAGGAAAATCAGAAAGTGAAATTGGGCACCAACAGGAATTATCTGCGCTGAAATGAGAAACTGACACAATGCTCTGCAGGATAGACTAGCAGCTCTGATACCAAATGTGAAAAACGAAGGGTGGATCGGAGTTCGGCTTTTCGGCATTTACAAACAGCCAACACAGAAAAATAAACTCCACGCAGTCCAAAAAATAAACTCCGTGCACTTCAACAAGTAAACTCCGCGCAGTCCAACAAACAAACTCTGTGTAGTCAAACAAACTATGCGCACTCCAACAAATAAACTCTGCGTAGTTAAACAAACTAACTCTTTGCAGTCAAACAAACTATGCGCATTCCAACAAATAAATTATATGAGAAATGCGTAAGGCTAAGATTTGAATCGGACGAGTTTACAAACTCAATAAAAAAAAATGGAGTATTAATGGGGAGAACACCGCGCGCATATCCGAATGGAATTTTTTTTTTATTATTCAATGTGCTTTCATCAATGATATATCCATGTCAAATTATAATTCGTTTCAGGTATATATATACTAACAAACTGCCCCTTCGATTTTCTAAAAGGTTTAATCAAGGTGGTGATGGTGTCTGGTTGCCTTGAAAGATTAAGGTGGCCACCATTTAAGTTATGTAAGACAAAATTGTAATTGGTGGTTAATTTTCGAGTCTTAAAGGGTCAAGACGACCACCAATTCACCGTTTGCATAGGGGCAATGAAATGATTACATCCTAACATTATCCACCATTTTTTTCAATAACATTTATAGAATTTTTGGTTAAGTTCTGTAGGCAGCATATTAGGTTAACTGTAATTGATTGGCAGTGCAAATCCCTATCAGGTTCTCCCACCGACCCAAGGAGGAGTTTCATGTACATTGTTGCTAGTGTACTTATTCTTGTATTTTGACATGGCAGCTAGGTATGGGCAGTGCCTTGGAAACTCTGTGTGGCCAAGCTTTTGGAGCTAAGCAATACCACATGTTGGGAGTATATATGCAACGTTCTTGAATCGTGCTTTTTGTCATTACAGTCCTGCTCGTGCCAACCTATATATTTTCCACCCCCATTCTAAAGCTGATGGGTCAGTTAGATGATATTGTTGAATTATCAAGCGGTTTCAATCTGGTTCATTTCTATAACACTTTGCATTTATATTCGTGGTTCATTTCTCTAACACTTTGCATTTATATTCGTGTTTCCGAAGATAACTACATTTAGTTGAAAAACATGGTTAATGTTGGAAACATGTCAACTAATTTCCTCATGGTGACACACGCATGTAATTATGTGATCTATTCATGATCAGTTTGTGTAATTGAGTGATAGATGTTATATATGCAATCATACCCATAGAGGTGTGAGTGCAATGTGTAGTGAGTGTGGCTTTTTCCTTCATTGGGTTTCCACATAAATAACTATGTCAATTGTGTATTTGTTGTTCTTAGTTTAGTGTGTTTAATATTACTCTTGTTTTTGCTACCTAACAAGTGATATCAGAGCATAAGGTAAGAAATCCATTAGATGAATGAAGGGGATGTCAGGGCGATTTATGTGAAAAAGAGTGAGAGCACGCTCTGTTGTTTGAGACGTTGTTTCTGGTGAAGCAACCTGCCTGATGCACTATAAGTGTGACAAAGCTGCAAGTGCAAGAGGAAGCCATTACATGAATGAGGAGAGTTGCAATGGCCCAGAGATCCATGTGCTGAAAATATTCATTGCCAAAGAGGTGATAAACTCTGATCAACATTGCTAATGATTTTCAAAGAAGCTGTACCCGTGGAAAGAGTTATGAGAGTGACCTTTTGGTTACATATTAAACACGAGGTACTAAGGATGGTTTATTATTAAAGCTCATAAAGGATCGCTATAATAAATGGGTGGAGTTATAAAGTATCATTCTTTATAAATAATTGAAGTGGAGGTTTACTTTCTAAGAGGGGATGTTTATTTGTTTAAAAAGGTGAATGTCCTAAAAGGTTTTAAGATATATTTTGATTTTTTTTTTAAGGGATTAAACCTTTTTGGGTTCAACTTCTTTGGTTCCACTTTGAAATATAAGTTTATTCCTCTATATTAAAAATTTTTCGTTTATTATAAGTTGTGAGTTTTTGGATGGTTTTTTGTTAATGACGAAAGTGCAAAGTGTTAAGTTTGAGGTGCAGAAATTTAACGACAAGAGTAGCTCAAAAGAGTTATGGAAGAGCTCAAGATGCAGGATCTGTTCTAACAACAAGGCAACACCAAGAGCGGTGATGGTTTAGTCACGGTGAAAGAAAAAAAAAAGTATTTACTTTGAAGTTGTAAAAATTATTGATTGCATGTAGATGGGCATATGTTTGTAAGACCTAGATNGAGTTAACCTTAACTCGGTGAAAGAATTAATGACTTAAATTTGTTTTTAGCGGGTGGTTTTTCGAGTCCATGTGTTTTGGGTATCCTGTGGTATTGCGTCCATGGATTTACATGTAATGAGGCCTATAAAAGGCTTGGTGAACTCCATTGTAAATGAGCCTAGAGGTAAGTGGTGAAGGCTTACTTGGCTGATTTGGACGGATTTGGTCAAAGTTGTTCGAATGAAAAGTTCGAGGTGGAGCATTGTGACCAGTTTAGAAAGGTGAGTTTGTAGAAAGGATGATGTGTTGGTAGGTCAATCAAGTGTTTGAGAATATATGATGAAGGTAAGTTCATATCCATAGAACTTGGAAAGTATTGCAAGGAAGTCAGGATCGAATAGGCATGTTCAATAATGCCAAGTTGCAACAATAGTTGTGGACAAAAGCGGTTTTGCTATCTGGTAACTCGGTCACCATCTGTTGCAAAAGACAGGAAGATTCAGGAAGAGGTATGAACATGCCATCTGGTAATTACTCAAATGTGAAATTATTCAATTGTGATGCTTATGGTTTTTTATCAGCTTTCTAAGTAGAACCCAGATCAAACATATAGATCTTTGATATGGTGATGATGTTAAGGGGTGCAGACTTTGAGATCCTACTACCCACATAATCATCATGGACAAAGATGCAGTGTTTGATGTATCTCCTTTTATAAAATCAAACATAGTAAAATATGAAAGGATCAAAGCATGACTGGTAGCAGAAAGGTATTTGGAAGGTATTGATTTCCATGAAAGTTTCTCACTAGTTGTTAAAAACTTGTTTCTATTCATGTTGTGTTAGCACTGATTGTGATAGTACAACTATACGTTAAAACTGTTTTACATGGAGGTTTTTGGATAAGGGGATGTATATGGAACAACCAGAATAATTAGTTCAGACTCGCAACAGAAGATTTGTTTGCAAACTCAAAAATCATTGTATGGCCTGAAGCATGCTAGGAAAATGGTACACGATGTTTGATTCCTTCATGGTGAGCCAAATTTTACGAGTATAACCATTGTGTTTATGGTATATTCATTATCTTGGTGTTATATGTTATGCTTGTTGCAAGCACAAGCATGGTTGAGATCAACAAGCTGACTCAATTGGTTAGGGCGTTTGTTATGAAGGATATGAGAGCAACAAAATAAATCTTGGGCATGAAAATACACAGAGATAGGAAATATGGTAAGCTTGCTTATCACAACAGAAGTATGTGGTGAAGATACTCAGGAAATTCAGTTTGAGTAATGTGAAATTGGTAAAATCCCTTTGGATTTCCATTGTAAGTTCTCTTCGGGTTTATGTCCTAATTAATGAAGAAGACAAGTGTTATATGTCTCGAGTATTATATGCTAGTAGGAAGTTTTATGATTGCGATGGAGAAATGGTCAACATTTCACATGCAATTGGTGTTGTCAGTAGACACATGGAAAAACCAGGTCAAGAGAATGAGAATGCGTGCACCAAACACAAAAGCACAAGTATCACCTACATTGGTTGCAATGATTTGGTCTATGGTTATGATTTATGAGATTTGGACAAGTGCATCGATTTATTAGACATGTTACTCATGGAGACATAATGGTCCATACTAGAGTGAATCGTTCATGCATGTTCATGTAATGGTATTGTTAGAGAAGTTGCGGAGCTCTAATGGTGTTTGGTTTATCTTGGATTGCAAGAAAGGTGATGAATTAATTAAGGGCATGATATATCAGGCAAATTGTTGTCAAGGTGGAGATTGTTGGAAACATGCGAACTGATTTCCTCTTGCAGTCACATGCACATGCATGCAACTATGTTAATGTGCATGCATGCAATCTATTTATGAATTGTTATTGTAACTATGTGATCTATTCATGATCAATTTGTGTAACTAAGTGAATGATGTTATATATGCGAGTATACTCATAGAGGTGTGAGTGCAATGTGTAGTGAGTGTGTGAGAGAAAGACACAATATTGAGGTGTTGTGTGTATGAGAGGAGATGATGGTTGTATGCATGGGTTGGCTATTGTAATTCTCCCTTGAATAAAAAGAATACCTATTATCATTGCCTTGTTTTTTTTCCTCATTAGGTTTCCACATAAATAATTGTGTCAATTGTGTGTTTGTTGTTCTTGACTTAATGCTTGTTTGATCTTGCTCGTTTATACTCTGGTTTTATGCTATGTTATGCTATGTTTTGCTTCTGCTGCCTAACCTGCAGTTACTTTGGTTCTCCAAATTGTTCTAAGCTGTTTCTTCGTCATTAGATTTGATATGGAACTTTTCGGAGCAGCACTGAATTTACCGACCTGGGTGGTTCCAACTTCCAATTGCCCAATTTCTTTATATTGTTTTTGGACGTTGTCCGCAGACCTGGACCGGACTGTCAAGACATGCATTCGACGACTTGTGGCCTTTTATTAAATTATCTGTGGCATCTGGTGTCATGCTATGGTAGGTTACACATAACTCGGTTTTGAAAGTATTTTTAACCAACCGTAATTTTGGTTTCATCAAATTTTGTTAGAATTTCTTCACAAAGGAGTTGACATTTTTGTTTCTACTCAAACTGTTTAGAGGTTCAAACTGTCGATTCCCTTTCTATCTGGTAATGAACATGGTATCAGTTGTTTTGTATGAGAATAATGCGGAATGCTTTTATTCATATTTGAACATCTTGAATTTTCTTCTCATTATTCCAGCATGAACGTCAACACTTGGGAGCAAGTGATACCACTTGGATATTTAGCTGCAACTAGGAATAGTAACGAATAGCCTGTTCGAAAATTTGCAAGGGTTGCTCTCTGCTATATTAATTTGTATCGTGTTAATGCAGCGTGAGGGTTGCCAATGAGCTAGGAACCGGAAATGGAAAAGCAGCTAAATTTGCAGTGATTGTTTCCTGACTACTTCAACTGCTATAGGTGTTGNGAAACAAAAATGTCAACTCCTTTGTGAAGAAATTCTAACAAAAGGAGTTGACATTTTTGTTTCTACTCAAACTGTTTAGAGGTTCAAACTGTCGATTCCCTTTCTATCTGGTAATGAACATGGTATCAGTTGTTTTGTATGAGAATAATGCGGAATGCTTTTATTCATATTTTAACATCTTGAATTTTCTTCTCATTCTTCCAGCATGAACGTTAACGGTTGGGAGCAAGTGATACCACTTGGATATTTAGCTGCAACTAGGAATAGTAACGAATAGCTTGTTCGAAAATGTGCAAGGGTTGCTCTCTGCTATATTAATTTGTATCGTGTTAATGCAGCGTGAGGGTTGCCAATGAGCTAGGAACCGGAAATGGAAAAGCAGCTAAATTTGCAGTGATTGTTTCCTGACTACTTCAACTGCTATAGGTATTGTCTTTCTGGTTCTCATTCTTGTGTTCAGCCAGGAATTTGCTCTGGCTTTTACAAGCAGCGCATCATTAATGACGCTGTTTCTAAATTGGCTAATTTTCTGGCATTTACTATCCCCCTCGCCTGTACTTTCGGGTAAAGCAGTTAATACTTTCGGAGTGCAAATATTTCTGAAAAAAGCTTTGGCTTAACAAAGATCATGATCACCTGTAACCACTTATGGTCGTATCACCTAATACAATTTATAAGAGTAATTACGATAGAAAATTAAAGTAATTACTATAACAATTTTTTGGGAAAATATTTTTTTAATGATAAAAACGTATCCAAAGCTGTACATCTATTGATCATGGGCACATTTAATAGGTTTTTAGTGCTAAATAGGTTTACATGTTTATTTTTTTACTTTTACTTAATCATATTTAAAATTTACTATGGTGGCTAGCTGATTGCCACGTATGAGTGATTAGGATTTCATTTTCTAGACCAACCTAAACTTTTGACCTTCACCAGCCACGTTCTGGACACACTGCCTCCTTCCAGCCAACTCCTTGAGGCAATGCTATCGATTCATATCCGTCCTCTCTTCCGAGTTCCTTTCTCGTTTCATGGATCCACACTCTATAAAATCCCACGCCAGGTTTCTGTAAACATCACAGTTTCAGTCAGGAATAGGTTCTGAATATACGCTGTGATTTTCGTTCAAGATGTCCAGAGGGGGACCATCTGCCACTTTTCTGGGCTGTATTTTTCATATATTAGTGGTGTTATGGATCATGGAATAGAGTGTAGCAATACCCAATAACGATGGTAGGCATGTAGTGCATGTTGTTTCTGTGTTTTAGGATTGTTGATATTGAATTAACTTCATGAACTCAAACTATTGTTATAATGTATACATCCGCAGGTTTGCTGCCGAATGGGGACTTCGAGTACGCCCCCAAGCCTTCTGCCATGAACGACACAGAGGTCATCGGTTCGAATTCCATTCCCTTTTGGCAGATCAGGGGTTTCGTGGAATACATATCGTCTGGGCAAAAGCAAGGCGATATGTTGCTAATAGTTCCAAATGGAGTTCACGCTGCAAGGCTTGGAAACGAGGCACTATTGACCCAAAGAATCGAGGTAAAGAAAGGGTCCTACTATTCCCTGACCTTCAGCGTGGCTCGAACCTGTGCTCAATTGGAGATCTTGAATGTCTTTGTTCCTCCTGACGCCGGAGAGCTGCCATAGCAGACGCTTTATAGCAGCACCGGCTGGGATTCATATGCATGGGCCTTTTGGGCGGCCTCCAAGATGGTCGATGTTATTGTTCAAAATCCTGGCATGGAAGACGATCCCGCCTGTGGTCCTCTCATTGATGACATTGCCATCAAGGAGTTCTTTCCCTCACCCTACATCGGGGGTAATTAATTAATCAAACCATTAGTACTACCATTGATTACTCCTCCAGTAATATAGTAGATCCGTCTGGGGACACCTTAGTCTATAATCAATATTAGTCATGAGGTCGAACAGAGCCACTGAATATTGAATCATGTTTGTGTTAATGTAATAGGTAACTTGGTGAAGAATGGAGATTTCGAAGAGGGGCCTCTAATGCTAGGTCTCGCATTGCTTTCTTCAGCACATACTATCACATGAGGAATGATGACTCCAGCTCCTTGTGTGGTCCTGTGATACATGATGTCAAGCTCTTTTCTCTTCATGCTAACTCTGCAACATTCTCCTCCAAATATCTGTTTTGGCCTTACCTTATAGTTATATTGCTTCTGTTTATTTCTTTGATCTAAAAGATTCGCATTGAGCCGTGTGGTGTATGTGTATAGTTTTCCTTTTGTACTCTGGAATCCGTCTAGGTGTAAATAACAAAATGGAAGGTTTGATCTTCATGAATCTGCAATAAAGATGAATTTTTTTTTATGGAATATAAATCTCATGTAAGTGAACCATTTCAAAGTAATCTCATGGAAGGTTTGATCTCCATGAATCTGCAATAAAGGGTTTGATCTTCATGAATCTGCAAGTCGTTTTTTTGCAAACCGTCCTTTCGGCGTTCACCACGAATTTGTGGCTGTGCTAGTGATAGGATGTTTATCATCATGTATCTAGATCAAGTAAGAAAAAATATAATAAAATAATATTTTATATATTAGTAAATAAATGTATAAAAAATATTAAATTTATAGGAAATAGGTTTAATAGTTAAGAACATGTGTTTCTTCCTAAGTGGTCACAAATAAGTTCAAATCCATAATAAATAGAGGTACCTTATCTCACAAACAAAGAGTTTCATACACCAATTTGCAAATCCATAAAAAATAGACGTACCTTATCCCACAAACAAAGAGTCTCATACACCAATTTGATGTGTGGTTTGAGATAAAACATAGTTACGAACTTAATGAGAACTGTGACCTCAAAATGAGAACTCTGTCCCAAAAACCCCATATTTTTGCATAAAAAACATCAAAATCAACCCCCATATCAAAAAGTGGTGCTACCGTAGCACCATTTTTTAAAACGGGGTGAAAATTACAACATTTTTCAAACATGACCTTCAAAACTTAGACAATAGCTCAGAAAAACCTTAAAATCAACACCTAAAAACAAATAAGATGTTTTTGAATTTTTTTTCTTTTCAAAACGTTAAATTTTAAGATCATTTTAACTCGTATTTTTATCACTTGGTACCATTAAAACCAAAACCTCAAAATCAACCATCAAATTGAAAAGTACTTGGTACCATTAAAACCAAAACCTCAAAATCAACCATCAAATTGAAAAGTACTGCTACCGGTAGCACCCATTTTAAAATTGGGTATGAAAATGACACATTTTTATAATGTGGTAAAAGAACTCATAATTACTATAAACAAAATAATAAAATAAACCCTTAAATGTTTACTTTTTAAATGTTATTATCACACAAAGCACAAGGTAATACATAATGCCATGAAAATATCACAATATACTTTAAAAATTCAACATCACTTTTTAATAATTTTTTACTTTCAATAATAAAACAGTAAATACAAGTTACATTGAATGAAACATAAATAATTTCTTAATTAGTATTGTTATATTGACCATATTCAAAACATATGAGCTAATAAATTTTATGAGCTAACAAATTCGTGAAAAACTAAGAAAAATTAGAAAGAAATGAAAAACAATTAAAATTTCCCCGAAAAACAATAATTAAAAAAACAAAAATACTTTTTTTTTTGTAAAAAATAAGAGACAAAAAATATATTTCAAACCAAACTATTTTTTTTTTATCTCCTTTCATATTTGTGTCGTCATAAATTATGCGCAAATTATATTTTGTTATATACTTTCAAAAAATAATGGGGCTCTAGAGGCCACGTGTCATTTACTGCATAGATACCACCTATGCTTCATGCTATTTGCCACATCTCCACTGCAGTTTCTATCTACCTCTGCTACCTTTTCCTATCTACCTTTTCCTATCCCAATTCAACCCGGCAAGGACTACTTTGCGAGACAACCTTGTTTATATGGTTAGAGATGATTTAGATATATCATGATAAACACACAAATAACAATATTGTATTATATTTTAGTTACCATGTACCTTACTCAATTTTTATCAACTTTAAATTTATATTACCTTATAATTTGTACTTACCAACGCGTGTTAACTTTATATTCACTTTAGCTTATAATTTGATAGGTTATGATTTAGTGGTCGACAAGGCGCTTTGTTATGCATATATTAAGTATAGTTATTGGAGAGAACGTTTGAATGATTTATTGGTAATCCCGACAATCATGCGCAGTAAATATGTGCGAAGAGATCTAACTGGATAGCATCAACATCAAGCTGCATAGCATTCGCTATAACTTGGAACAGTATATGCATCGTCAAATATGTACGAAGAGATCTAAGTTCTAACTACACAAACATAATTTTTTAACTATCGATGACTACTTCTTGAACCCACAATGAAATGTTAAGTATTGCACAATTTCCCTTCTCTCACTTCTCGTTT
>JASDQU010949803.1:41990-52812 GCA_032191745.1 Picea mariana | reverse complement strand
TGTGAAGCCACGGCCAAGTTGGGAGCACATTTTTTGGTCGTGGGTAGCCATGGACATGGCACTTTCGTCAGGTATTTTATCATACTGCTCTTACAATCTGTGCTTTTCAGTATAATTCGAAGATGAATTCCGTGGTTAATTAACTCGGTGACTGTGTGATTGACGATTTGATATAAGCGTTATTTAATTTCTCACAGGCATATTTCGTCATTTTCGTGGCAGGCATGTTTTATATTGAAAAATGTGGCTGATACTACTGGAAAAGATAGAAAAAGGGTTTTAAGATAGAAAATTGTTTTTAACATTGTTTATTGTTTCGCACGCAGTCCTGGAAATTGTCAAGAAATTATCTGTGCAACGCTTCCTCCAAAAGCGAAAGGAGAGGTAAGCAAACTTTAGATCATTAACTTAGATTCTGTATATTCAGAAGATTGAATAGGAAATCCAATGAATAAATCATTTACCAATCATTAGTTTTAGTGTAAATTTAGATGATTGAGTAGGCAAACGTGTATTAAAGCGATGAAGTATTTTGGCGCAATAAAATAGGTTTGAAGTGTTTTGAAGCGATGAAGTGTTTTGAAGCGATAAAATGGGTTTTTACAGTGCACGCCGTAAGTTTAACAGCCGTAAGCCGCCTTTCTGCGTAGTTTAACAGCCGTAAGCCGCCTTTCTGCGTTCACCAGCCGCGACTTAGCGGCTGTGCTAGTTATATATTAATTGATAATTGATTAATGGTTTAGCATTTGTCCACCATGCATGCTTTTCATCAAAAAGCAATAACCACATTCACTGTGTTCTTAGTAACCTTGCATTGATCTCTTAAACGTTAACAATGAAAGCTAGACTCTGATTTGCAGAGATGAATGCATGAATGATTAGTTGGGCTGTTATCCTCACTCTGGAAGGTGCCTCCACTAGGGCTCTGTATGTGGAATGGGCAGGTCCAACGTTGGTTAATGTTCTTTGAAATTTGGTGGAAATACGCTCTCCACTCTTCACAACAACCATCATGGATGGATATTAAAGTGATGTAACTCCCATTCTAGGAGCCCCAAAACAAGTGCTACTATCTTCGTTCACCATACATAGATGAGAACTGTCATAACCTGCACTGCAGAGGATGTAGATGTAAGAATTAACGTTGGTGTTGTATACAAGCCCCAAATCGATGACCTTCACTGGATTTATCTGACCAAAACCATAAGCCAATTCTTTATCTTCATTGCCAACGTAGTTCGGATCCAAGGGAGAATCTGCACCATGTTGCATCAATGGAACTTGATTAGAATGTAATCCTTCCTTAAGAGCATGCATGAATCCAAGCAATAAAATACCTGTTGTCATGAGGGCCAACTTGATCGCAGACAGAGACCAGTCGGGGTGGAAGGATTTGAC
Source organism: Picea mariana (assembly GCA_032191745.1). NCBI lineage: Eukaryota > Viridiplantae > Streptophyta > Pinopsida > Pinales > Pinaceae > Picea > Picea mariana. Next base: position 51,414 of record JASDQU010949803.1, on the reverse strand, counting down.
GTAGGCAGAGGCTGTTGATAAGTGAGGGAAAGCCATTGATGTCCGATATATTATGTTATAATTTACCAATCTCATGTCTTCACTTTTTTTCTTTCATAGCTGAAGCTTTTGACCAATCAGACAGGATATCCACTCCCGAAGCAATAATGTTCGACTATTCACACATGAAAAAATGCATTTATTGAATCATTGCAAGGGGACTTCTAATAAAATAGATTGAAATCAAATAACTATCAAAGCTTACCTTGAGAATACTTTCAATGATTGGACTTGGTCCTCTTGAGGAGAATGAAGCGATTACAGGTGCAGGAAATTCGTTCTAGGTAGAAATTTTTAGTATAGTTGCAACCAGAGACCTGAATGTATGAATAAGTCCATTAAATTTTTTAATTTGATGGTCCAGTCTAAAACAAGTTACATAGTAAACCATCTGTCATAGCAACCTCCTACATATTATTAATGACCATTTCAAACCTGTATAATTATATGGAATAAATTAATATACTTTATCCCAATTTCCTCCAAGTGCTTAATTCGGGATGAAAATGAATTTAATTCCAAAAATAAATGACTCGTTATCAATGAACCGTTCAAATATGTATCTATACCAAGTAGATTAATCTACTTCTCGCCCAATCCCCTCTAGGTAGAAACAAGGAAAAGACTACAATCTTTTAAGTGGAAAGTGGTGGAATTCATGTAGGCTTTGAGTTCATCTACTTGATTTCTATGTATCCAGACTGAAGGCATAATGGAAGAATACGAAGCATCGCAAGGAGTGGTAAATATCCCGACGACCCCCTTTCCTCCAGACATGATGCTTCCATCTTCACCTCCCTCTTCACATTCTATAATTTTTCTAGCCACTTTAAAGAGATCTAATGAATTTTCCGAGCAATATCTGTGTGTTCGATCTTTACATATTAGATCTCACGTCAGCTATAAATGGCATGCATGATAAAGAAAAATTGTAATCATAGTCATGTGCAATCACGGATACCTGGATTATTTGGAAGTAAAACCTGCATAGACATTTGGGGAATTTCCTCCATAAACTAGTGGATACCATGGTTTCTCCATTGAAAACGTATTGATTGCATTTCCCGGATCAGAAAATGATTAGCCATTTGAACAAAGAGAGTAAGAGCAATCTAAAACTACTAACACAGTAGAAATAATATGGACAAAATATAAATCGATGAATTTACCGAAAAGGTCTTATTATTTCCCAGAACAAATTTGCTTTGGAATGTACGATCCATAGTACTTGCAGCTACTGTGAAAGACCAGGGAGAAAAATTGGTAATGCTTCCCAAAACACCAGAGTTTCCAGCAGATTTGCAAGTCAAAATTCCCTTCTTCATTGCATGAAATGAACCAATGGGAATGCTACTGTTAAAGTAATCAAGAATATGAGCAGGCCCAAGGGAAAGAGAAACAATATCCACGCCGTCATGGATGGCATCCTCGAATGCTGCAAGAATATCTGCTTCCCAACAATAAACTCCCCAACAAATTTTGTACATTGCTAGCCTTGAACCTGCTACTCCACCCGGGGAACTTCCTTCTGCTCATCTGTAAAGGCTAGCGTTGCTCACAATGTTTCTAGCCGCTATGGAAACAGTGATCCAGGGGATAAAAAAAATGCTCAAAAATCAAAGTGTTTGAAATTGCTCAAAAATGGTTTCATTGTGTAGATATCCCAACTCCTCAACTTATTTTGAATGAGTTCAAACACAGTCCATATGGAAACAACCTAACTTGAACGGGTTCAAACATAGTCCATATGGCAACAAACTAACTTGAACGGGTTCACACAGTCCATATGGAAAAGATATGGTGTTCTGTTCTGGTCCCTATAGTGTAACAACTTTAATTAATTATTTAATTATCATGGTTTTTAAATTTAATTTAATTAAGTTAAAATAAATTTATTGAGTTTTTTATTATATTATTATTAAATTGGTAGGTAAAGTAATTAATGGGAAGGATAAGGTTGTTGAGGAATTAATAGGGGGATAAAGCAGTTGGATAATTGAATGAGGGAGAGAGATTTGAGGGAGGAGGATAAGGAAAAGGGGAAAGGTCTTGGAGAGGGTGCTTTTTTGTTGTTTGGTTTTAGGGAGGTGAAATTGGTGGAAGAAGGAGGAGGAAGAAATTCTGAAAGGATGAGGAGATTGCTGCACAGATTGGCTTTTGGGAACTCTCACAGGGACATTGCTTTGCTGAGAATTTTGGACTCGGGGGATAAGAAACCACAAGGATTCCTGGATCTAGAGAGCCGAAGAGGTTGTTCCTAGTTGACTGAGAGGTTAATATTTAGTTTTGGAAAGTTTGGGAAAAGCAAGGACAACAAAAAAAATGGGCTAAAACAACTAATCTATAGGTAGAGGTACATATTTTGTGCATTTTATGTTGTTATTATGTTGTTGTTGATTATTATGTTGGTATAAAGAAAATCATGAAATAAAAAGTTTGAACTAAATTGAGTTTATTTTGGTAGAAGATGAATAGATTTTTTATTTATTTTGAGGCTTTCTATGGAAGATCTTCCAGATGGTATCGGAGCTCAGTTTCAAAACTGAAACCTAGGCTTGACCACCCACATAACTGTACAATTTGTCCCCAAACCCCTAACCTATAACATATAAACCATTTACTTACAGGCCATAAAACCTATGAAGACTACCCAAATAGTTTTGAAAACGAAAACAAATAGTCTTTCCTAAAGGAGCTTTCCAAGTCCAAATTCTATCTGATAAAGAAATGAGGAGAATTTCTATAATCATTTACTTCATAATGACATAAATAAAATTTGTTTTTGTATGTTAAAATTGTTGTTGCATGATGACCTGCATAAGCTGTTAAAAAAAAAAAACAATAATATACACAATTTTTTTTTAAACAAAAATAAAATAAATTATTGGGCATTAAGCCCAATTTCCAAGACTACAAGCTAAGCAACTGAGAGCTACACATCCATAACCAATATTTGATCATAATTCTAAGCATTAAGTGCAAGCCACGAGGAAGGAACCCACAAGTCACTGTATTGTCCATGTCACATGTCAGTGTGACAACCAACACACAAGGGCTCAACGCACAAGAACCTACACTAACATGGGTTAACAATAAAACAAGTCAAGACAAAGCCTAGCACCCAAGAACCAAGTCACATGGAGGAGGAGCCCATGAGGGAGATCCACTATTCTCAACACATCCACAGAAGTTTAGACACCAAGCACCCAAGCTCAGCCGTCAAAATGAGTTCCTTCCCCTCCCGCAGTCTTCCTTTCACGCAACATTCAAACATAGTGCAGGTTACCACCCAATACTGAGCACAAGAGGATTCCACAAGGAGAATATGATGTGCACAATGCGTCAACACAACAAAATCCCCAATTCAAAAAGCACAAACTTAGCATAGGTTAGTACAAGTTAGCACACAAGACCAAGCACCAAACTTAGCACAGGTTACCACAGGTTAGCACACAATACTGAGCACCAAACTTTGCGCAGGTTAGCACCCAAAATCGAGCACTCGACGTCTCATCCCGCAAATGCGTCCAAAATCCATGTACCAACACAAGAAAATGTGCATCGCATAGAGGCTGAGGAGGAGAGCTCATGTGACTTCCCCAAAAATAAAGTATTTTTGGAAATTTAAAATTTGTTGGAAAATTATTCCGTTTTAGTAAAATTGAATTTGGAAAATTTTTGCCATTTATGGCAATTCCGAATTTCAAATGATAATTGTAATTAATTATTATGACTATTGGGCAGAGATCTGATTTGACCCAACTAACTATTTGACTATGAAACTTGTATAAAAACATAATATTTTATATTGATTGTAGGAAGACAAATGGAACAACCATGTTAAAATCAGTTGACCATGACTCCATGAGTGGGGAACATGTTGGAACTACCTATGGGTTGATTGTTACAAGTGGAAAATCAGATATTTGGCCATTGGAAATCCCTGGAAATCAGAGATTTAGAAAGCTAGGAAAATTCCCAAGGGAGGGAAAAGGACCTAGGCAAAAAATAATTTTATGGATAAATAGCATATGTGAGGAAGCAGGACATTGCCTAGTATGTGGGGAGGAGAGACGACCAGTTCTCTTGCTATTATGAAAACTACAGATTGAGTGTGAGGCAAGAGGAGTCTGCTGAAACTGAAAGACATTTTTGAGGAGTTTTCTGAGTTATCCCTCATGGACTCATAGTCAGGCTAGGAGGTGAACTGGGCAAGTAACTTGGCTGCCCTATTCTACGGTTGGGAGGAACATGGTTGTTCCCTTTGTTTTCCTGCAAATTGGTTCAGATATGTTATTCCCCTCCTTCTCTTCTTTGAATGAATTATATATATATGTTATAATGTAGTTGTTTGGTGCTAATGGTGAAATAATTTTTATCCGTGGATGAAATTTAGTTGTTATGGGAAGTTTATAACCGATAGCCTAGTTCTGGAATTTCCACTTCTGCAATTGGAAATTCTAGAGAACTACCTATGTATAATTCAGGAATTGAACAGATCTGTATATTCAATAAGTTTATTTATATCTCTGTAAGGTTCCGAGAGTCATATTATATATCCGAGCTTTCCCTTCACTGATAATATTGAAGGGAAGAGACACAAGATGACATGGACTCTCCAGGCCATAAATATTACCTATATAAGTACATGTAGAAATATACATATATTCATTTGCAATTGGTATTTTGTGAGGCATCACTACTGAACAAAATGGTGTAACTGTAACAGACCATACTTATACAAAAATTTGATGTCACATTATATAAGTAATTGGATGATATCAATTGGCAATCAACCCTTTTTACATAAAGAAAATATCGAATCAGAGAGTCTGAGACTTCTATCTCTTTTAAAGAAACTTGGTACTGTTCGAGATCAGATGGAATAAATCACGTTGTTCAATTATAGGATATTATAGAAGTAGGTCACTCTGCAAAAGTAAAGGTAAAGAGATGCATGAATGTCATAAACCACATACCGATAGAACATCTAAGCATAGTTTTCTATTTACAAGAAATAAAAGATCCATCTAGAAAGATAACCACTATATTAAATCACAGAGTAATGGTATACATGTAAAATTTCCCATTTGGTGTTCAACATAAGAAGGGAATATAATTCTTACAGTTCTGTACATATAGCTGAAAATTACAGAATATCAGAAACCCCCTGTGACATAATGATAGATGCATGGGTATGGATGTACATAAACCTATTTGTATGTCTAGGTCCACGTTCTGGAAATACATCACAGAATCGTAACCTTACTCAGACCTTTTTAGCTCCAATCTAATTACTACAAACTCAGAATGAAGCATATCAGAAATATATATATATATATATATATATGAGGTCGAATGAAAGTAAATGAGGTATATATGGTATTGTAGATCTAATACCTTCGAATTTCAAACATCCAGAATTTAAATAGAACATTCAATATAAGGTATAATCATGGTAAATAAATTCCTGAGTAAGGTGAGACCCGAACGATGCACTCAAAATTCTTTTCATTAAATTCAAAAGAATAGAACAGTCCTGTAGATAAATCGCTACCAGAGTCATACTATAATAACTGGGCCAAACATTATGTTAGATTGGGAATTTCTCCCCTTTCAAATTCGATAGGAAACTGACAAAAAGGACTATACTGAGTGATTACATGTTTGCAACCATGACTGATCAAGTTTTGGAGGGGTTATAACAGGGAACTCGATTACCTTTTACATCGGGCTTGCAGATGAACCTCTGAATTCTTCACGTAAACGAAACCCTGGAAAAATTTAACAGTTGAAGATTATTATTTTATATATGAGGAAGACTTAAAGAAGCATACGAATACTAATACATCCTAGCAAGATGCTACTTAACTATGAATTCGCGACTGCTGAGACTCTTTGTTTCTTCTTATTGTCTTTCATTAGGACAGACGCCCAGGGCCGAGATCGGATAACACCATAACTCATTGATGGGTACCCTCGCATTAGACAGGGCCCATCATTAGTGATATGTTTCATTCCTTGAAACGATTTAAATTAGCAGCATAAATATCTTCATGCAACATCTAATGAATAATTAAATATAGTAATCGACTATACAAAAATCCTTATGAAAACATAAACTGCACATATACCCTAGCCTAAACAGAGTACAAATTCTTTATTTTTTTAAAACTGGGAATATGCTGAACTGATGGAGTCTAGTCGACTAGAACCAAATGACACAGGACTATATAAGCTATCAGTAATACAAAGTTGTTCTGGCCAAATGTTTTGTAAAGTATACGTCTTTGGAAAATATTTAGAAGTAACACAGGTGAAGGTCAATATAATTTCTTTGTGACGCTATGGAGGTAAGGTCACGCCTGTACCATGCATTTAAAACCAAACACATAGTAGGGTTATCCCTACAAGAGAAAATCATTCCTCAGACTCTCGAGGAATTCAGTTATGAATCCTGGTTCACGACAGGCAGTCACCGAAAACCCTAGGTCCTCAAACACAGATAAAGGAGGCTAGTACTTCCTCTCCGTAACTAGAGGACGAAACAATGTTAAACTCAAAAAAATCACTTCTACAGGATTTAGGATGGCATCAAAACATTACAGATAGATTACACCAATTGAAAAGAAATCCGTAAATTACTGCACCATTTTCTTTATCAACCATTGTAGCGTTCGTAGAGAAATAAATTACCAGGAATGTGAACCCCTCCGTCTCATATAATCTGGAGACAACCACCATGACAAAAACCTTAACTCCAACATATTGTTGCACAAAACGTCTTCACAGAATGCAACAATGGCAAACTGGAGACCCACTCGAAACCTAAGCGACGCCTGGTCTTCTCAGAATAAATATGGAGAGTGTGGAGGATGATTGGCCTTGTGACTATGGCAGGGTCGATATGAAACTTTGGAGATAGAGCCCGCTCAATTCATTGGAATGCACAGAGCTTCCATTAATGAAGTTTCAGGGCTATAAATACCTAGACCACAAACTAACCCTTCCCTTTAAAGAAGGTTGGATTTGACCCCTTCTGACTTGATGGAAGTTAAATGCGCATTCATGCCTCTGTATTATTTAGAATTCAATAATTTGATCCTAATTGTCATTTATCCAGTAATGTATGGATTTAGAGCTCTAATTAAGCCACCGATCCCAAGAACCATTACATAATCGGGACTTGGTAGTTAGGCTAGGTACTTGGAATTTAAAACCCGACCCCATGACTATTATGGATAGGAACTAGTTCAAGTCTCCTAAGGTTAAAAATCATCAAGTGGACCTGTGCAGAGTCATAGAGTATTATGCTAAATGAAGTTTAGCATGTTTTCATAAGACCCCACTTATATTTATATCCCTATGCAGATAGATAAGGACCAGAGCCAGAAAGGGGTCCACTAAATACTTGTGACCTTACCCTTATAACCTTTCTACTTGTGTTAGTCAAAGATGTTATAGATAAGACAATCTTGCAGTAAGTGGAACTTTAGGAATTGGTTAACAAGATAATAGAGTGTAAGGTATATTTTATTACAAAGTTCTTTCTAACGGAGTTATGATAATAAAGAATTGTTCTGCTATAAACATATATATATATTTTGGTTTGTAATTATGGGGTACATTACATATGGTATCAGAGCAATAGGTTACAACACTTGGACCTTGAATAGTGCCATCTGGTTTACTTAAATTATAATTCCATTTTATAAAGATAATAAAAACATTCATTGTTACAGAGAGAAAACCTCTCTTCTTTGTGTTAATCATGGCAGTAGTAAATGACGACAGAGAAATCAGAGTTGAAGGAAATCTAGAGTAGAGACCTCCTGAAGACCCAAGACAGAACAGTGATGGGAGCTCACCCACTAAAGTACTGGAAACAATGAGGAATCTTATCGTCGAACTATAGGTTTTTAAAGCCGACAAAGAGAAACTAAAGAAAGAACAATAGGAACAGCAAGAGATAAATGAAGTCATGTTGTGCAATATAGTGACCAAGAAAATCCCAAAGGACAATAACCATGATGAAGAAGTTAGCAAAAGGGCCTCCAAGAACTCAGGGCTTGAAACCGAAAAAGGGGATAGTTTTTCTGAAGGTACACCTTCAACTGAGGACAAAACTAAAACAGATAGAAAAAGAAAACAAGTAGACCACCTTGAAGGAGAATTTAAAATTATTAAACCAACTACTTTTGATGGAGAATCCAGGATAAGAGAAGAAGCTGAAGCATGGTTGTTGGACATAAAAAAATACTTCCAGATCTACAACTATTCCAACAATATGAAAGTCAGAATGACCATCTACAATCTAAAAGGGAAGGCCAACATTTGGTGGCAAGACCTGAAATTGGCCAAGTGCCTAAAGGAGAAGCAGTTGGAATGGTCTGACTTTAAGAAGTATTTCAAGAAACAATACCTTTATGAAAACTGCTATGAAAGGAAAATGAAAGAATTTTACGAGGTACGACTTGGACAGATGACGACAGAGGACCTTATAAACAAATTTATGAAACTATTAAGGTTCGTACCATACATCCGGGAGGATAAGGTAAAAATTCAGTGATTCTTAAGTTGTTTACCACAGTCTTATAAGGACAGAATTGAGTTTGACAACCCCAAATCCTTGAGTGAAGTATTCAGGAAAGAAAGAATGTGCTACGACCAGTATAAATAGAGGGTGAAGTTTCCCAAAGCCTATAAGGATAGGAAATAGGATCGAATGAATCAGTGGAAGAAAGGATAGCAGACAACTCCATATCGGAATGCAGCAAAAAGCTTTCCGAGAAAATATTTTCACTCCAACCATTTGAATACGCAAGGCAGTGGTAAACCATGAAATTTGGGAACGAAGAAGTTTGGGGATAGCCCCCGTGAACCTTTAAAGCATTGGGAATGTGGAGAACCTCATCTAAGGAGGAACTGTCCACATTTAATTTCAACAAACAAAATTGTTGTTCATAATTTGCAGGAAGCCTCGAAGGTGGGTGACGTGGGCAGAAGCCTGCATTGGATAAATGAAACCATAGATGGTCGACAAGCTCACCACCATTCCTCTGTGGTAGAAATTGAAGGTAAAATCAATAACACTCGGATTTCTATTTTAATTGAACCTGGAGCTACGTTAAGTTATATTACTCCTGATGTGGTAGTGTCAAATAAACTTAATAAACTGAAGCATGCAAAATCTTGGCTGGTACAACTAGCAACAGGAACTAAAAGGAAAGTAGTTGATTTTATTTATGATTTTGAGTTCATCTTAGATGGTCAAAATATAAGAACAAACCTAAACATCCTACCACTAGGATCTTATGATATGATTATCGGGATGGATTGGTTGGAACAACACAAAGAAGTACTTGATTGTTATACAAATATACTT
>JASDQU010949801.1:32484-47673 GCA_032191745.1 Picea mariana | reverse complement strand
GTTGGACAAAGGGAAGGCTCTCATCCCATGTGCGGTGGTGCTTTGAATTATACATGCGAAGGATATGCACAATCATTCGATTTGCAACCTCGGTTTGGCCATCTATCTGAGGGTGGAAGGTCGTGGATTTGGTCATCTTGGTGTCTAGAAATGAACAGAGGCTCAACCAGAATGTGCTGAGAAATAAAATATCCCAATCAGAGACAATGGTTTGTGGGATTCCAAAATGTACCCTGATTCGTTTAAAGAAGAGCTTGGCAGTGGCCTCTTCTATAATGCTCTTCTTGCAGGAAACCATAATCTCCATCTTAGAAAAGTGATCAACAACCACAAAACACAGTCATTCGCAGCTTGGTGGATGGGAGGCTCAACATGTAGTCTATTGAGATGGATTCCCATGGCTTGCCAGAATTAGGAAGAGGGGTGTACAAACCCCGTTTCTTAGTGGTCTGTTTGGCAATAGCGCAGGCAGTGCAGGACCTGATATACTTGCTAACCTCATGTCAAAGTTGCGTCCAGTAGAAATGTTTCTATAGCATCTCCACTGTCTTTTCGACACCGAAGTGTCCTGCCACCTGACTGTAGTGGGCTTCCTAGATCAACTTCGCTCACTCTCTTGATGGAACACAGATATGACCTAGATGACACAACAACCCATTCTGAAGATGGAAATTATTGACAACTGGATCTGCACCCAACATTTGGTAGGTGGTGGAAAAGTCAGGGTATGTATAGCACCATGGTGAGTGTCGTGACTAGTGGTCTACTAAGGTAATAAATGACATGATTGGTGCTTCCCATTTTATACTTGATGTTGAGTCAGAATTGCTGCAAGTATGTGGACCACTTTTGATGGTGGTCATTCTGCAATTTTCCCTGTGTCTGCATGAACTGCAGTGGCTTATGATCGGTGTGGATGATTGTCTCCTTCCCAAGAATGTAATGTCCCACTAGCGGCAGGCTTGCACAATGGAGTACATTTCTTTGTCGTAAGTAGGGTACTTATGGATAGTATCTGACAATGTATCACTATGATAGGCCATGGGGTGGTCGTGTCAAGTGAGAATGACACCCACAATATAGTTTGAAGCATCTGTCTTGATCTCAAAGGGATTATGTAGGTCTGGTAGTGAAAGTACTGGGGCTAAGCACAAGCGCTGCTTCAAATCATCGAATGCTTGTTGTTGGGACTGGCCCCATGCAAATTTCTCCTTACCACCACCCATGTTTATTTGGTCAAGGACCCATGTAATATGGGATAATCCCATCATGAACCTACGGTAGAAATTGGCAAGGCCCAAGAAGCTCTGAAGCTCAGTGAGTGTGGTTGGGGTTGGCCAGTCATGGATGACTTGGATCTTGGATGGATCCACATGTACGCCATGCAAATCAATGATGTAGCCTGGGTAATGGACCCTATCCATGCCGAAGGATCATTTTTCCAAGTTGGCGTATAGCTTGTGCTGCTACAGGGTGTGCAGACCCTACTGAATATGCTGCAAGTTTTCGGCCCAAGTCTGGCTGTAAATTAGAATGTCATCCAGATACACCAATACAAAAGTATTGGTGAATGGTCCCAGGATATCGTCCATCATTCTCATGAAAATGGTTGGATAATTTGTCAAACCAAAGGGCATGACCAACCATTCAAAAAGGCCTTCCTTTGACGTGAAGGCAATATTCCATACATCTGTCTGTTCTATTGGGACCTGGTGGTAGCCAGACTTCAGATCAATCTTACTGAATTATTTGGCCCCCATGAGTTGATCAAGGAGGTCGTCGATTTAGGGAATCGGGTACGAGTTTCTAAATGTGATTTTATTCAGAGCCCGATAATCAATATAGAGTCGCCAGGTTCCATCTTTCTTCTATACCAGCATGATTGGGCTCCCACAAGTTGATGAGATATGATGGATGTGCCCCTTGTGGAGCAGTTATTAGATCTATCACTTGATCTCCTCATTCTCTAACAAAGAGCACCAATATACTGGCCCATTGGGCAGCAGTGCACTGGGGGTCAGATCGATGGGGTGCTTGACTTGGTAGTACAGAGGTACCCCTGTAGGTGAGGAGAAGATATCTGAGTATTCGTCCACAACCTTATCTACTTTCTTCTGCTATGTGGAGAGGTAGTCCATAGAGACCCTAGACATGGTTGTGATCTTTCACTTATTCTGAGAGAAAATCACGAAGAAGAAAAACTTCCTCATCTGAGAGATGAACTTCCTGCATTGCTTAGCAGAGATCAAGGAAATAACACTAGGTGGGACTGCCTTGGGTATCCTGTACAATTTCCTATTCAAAGTAATAATAAAACTATGAGGCATAGAATCATATATAGCATGACATTTCCATAAACAAGGTTGTCCCAAAAGAACATCACAAACTTCGAGAGGAGAAACATCACACAATACCTCATATTTGAAGGGCTTGATGTCGTATGACAGTCGACACTGTTGGCTGACAAGGATATTTCTTCCTTGGCGGAGCCATCCAATGGTGTAGGGTTGTGGGTGCAGCATTGTTGGTAGGGCCAACCACTTGACGAACTCTACTACAATGAGGTTCATCTGGCTACCGCTATCAATGATGAAGTCCAATAGGGTTCCTTTTACCCACATCTATGAATCGAAGAGGCGCTCTCCTTCTTCTGGCTCATCTGGTTCACCAGACTGGAGCTTGGTGGTAGCAACGGTGGCACTAGGTTCCACATCAATGATCCGTCTTCCTCTTTCTGGTTCTGGCTCAGAGTCATAACTCACATATGATTCAGAGGCTTTCACTTTGGCCATGAGAGAATGCTTTGAGTGATAGTCAATAGTGTTATGCCAAGGGCTCTTATGGAAGTCGCACCACTTCTCAGTGTCTTTCTTTGTCTTTTTGGTGTCCTTCTTTTCTTGTGACTTAGACTGGTTATCTTGATACTATCCATATTTTCTCTATCCTTTGTTCTATGGGTTAGGGTCGCTCTTTCCTGGCTTTTTTTGTGAGGGGTTCCCAAGCCCAAATGGCCGCGTCTTTTGTTTGAGCTTTTGCTCGATTTTGACGACATATCTGAAGGTCGTGCCCAAGGATGAGATGTCTAGAAATTCCATTTCATTCTAGATGTATCTATGCAAAGAACCATGATACTTGAGAACCAGATGTCACTCTGAATCTTTGATACCCAGCTTGGTGTGCAAGGTATGGAAGATATTTTTTAAATCTGACACTGCTTGGTCTCTTTCTTATCGCAGTGTGGTCCATTTGGTATACAGGTCGTCATAACTTCTGATAGGGTAGTATTGTTCCTTAATAAAATCCTTGAAGGATTCCCAGGTGGTCGTGACTAAAAATAATGAGGGTTCCTCTGTTTCCTTTTGCTCACATAAAGTTTCCCACCAATCTCTGACATGGGGAATGGGTTTAAGGAGCGTAAAAGTAATCTTTTCTCTATTCGAAAAGTTATGGAAAACAAAATACCCTTCTAGTAGATTCAACCACTTGTCTACATCATATGCGTCTATCTGACCTTCGAATATAGGAATATCAAAGTTTAATGGTACCTTGAAGGGGGCAACGCCTCCATTCGAAGAAGATGCGTCGCCTGTTGGTAGCCGCCGAAGGATTTGCACGAAACTATCCATCATCTCGTTCCTTTGTTGCATGAGGGATTCCTCAATCAACAGCTTGAAAGGATCTCCTATCCCATCATCTTTATTTTCTCCTTCCATGAGAGGTCGCTTGGGCATGCGAGAGATTTTTTCCTCAAGAGAAACAAGCTCGAGATCCAACTCTTTGTACTCCGACCTCGTTGGGGACATGCATTAAGACGACAAGGAGAAGACTGCTCTGATACCACTTATCTAGATTTTATGAGCATAACGAAATGAATACAGAATATTAACAGGTGCTTAACACAAAATAGCAGAGATACAGTAAAACTAGTTTTCTATTAATAAAGAAATAAGATGGAAACTATAAAATGTAGCGGAAACAAGCTTGATGGAATGGTGGCGGCTTATCTATGAGAAGATATGTGACGAATGCACTAATTTGAAAGAAGATGATTGCAATGAGGATCTGAAGGCCTTTTTACAATAAGCAAGAATTTCAAAACCCTATTCATCCAAAAACCTAACCCTAGGAGATGAAGCGCTAAAAGTCATGTGGGACCCGTTTGGGTAAGCTAGTACATCAACTTCCTGGGGTTGTAACTTTTGCATACGTTCTCCGTTTTAGGAGTATGATAGTCTGTTGGAAATGTATCATTGAGGAGATTCATTTTAGGAACAATATTGAAGGAAATTTAATATTGCAAATCTGTTTTCCCAAAAAACATCGTTTAGGGCCTCAAAAAGGCTCTGAAAGTGAAAACTACTAAAAATAGTAAATTACCAAAATTGCCAAAAAATTATTTTGAACCAATTGGAAAAGGTGGGTGGCCACCGATATCCATATGGATCACCCGAAGTAAATTTCAATCGTTGGATCATTTGAAGTAAACCTCAAGCGTTGGATTGCCAAAGTGAATTTGAGTCGTCAGATCAACAACTTCGAGAAATCCATTTGAGAATTTCTCAGTTGAGATTTGAGATTCACGAAGTACGAAGTCCTAGAAATTTGAAGTGAATCCCAATCGTCCGATCATCCAAAACAGATCTGAGCAGTCAAATCACCTAAATTAAATATCAAGCATTGGATTTCCAAGGTGAATCTGATCCGTCAGATACTATCTATTCAGGAGAAGGCAAGATTTGAGAGTTAACATTTCTGAAGTCCGAACTTTTGGAAATATGAAGTAAATATCAACCGTCTGATTAGCCAAAGTGAATCTGAGTCATCATATCGTCTGAAGTAAATATCAAGCGTCGGATCACCCGAAGTGGATCTAAGTCGTCAAATTCAGAGGAGGTGTGGTGTAGATCTAAGAACTCTGGATAAATATCTGAAGTAATTCATAGCCTTCAGATCTAAGGGAGACTTGAGAAAATATGTGGACTCAAAGTAAAGACCCGAGGTGATCCTCGATCATCAGATCAAGAGGACACACGTCAGTGGATTGTAACCTTTGGATAAAATCCATTGAGAAAAAGGGGGAAGTTTCAGATTTGAGATCTTAGAAGTCCGAAACTCAAAGGAGATATCGACTGTTGATTGAGAAGAGGGCTACAAGACCGTTGATCCGGCTGAAAGGTCAACCACCTGAAGTAAAGGCAGGGTCATTGATTAGGAGGATAGGTGTCCGTAGATTGTCAACTCAAAATATTTAAGTACGTAAGAGAGCAGGGTTTGAGAGTTCAAACTCCCAAAACCTGAAACCACAAAGGAGATCTCGTCCGTTGATTTTGAAAGAGGTCAGATCTGATCTCTAGGTATGAGAGGGGCATATCGGAACTGCCAAATTTAGAGGTACCATCAAGATTAGGAGATTTACAATCCCATAGTATTTAGGGGATAGGAGTTGCGCGGACGTTAGAAAGTTGAGGGCGATCTGCAATTCAAACCGTGGTTTTTAAAAGAGGACACGTGGAGTCTCAAGGAGAATTGCGGGTCGAAAATCAGTTTGATTCAGACCACCTTTGGCCGTGTCTGCAATCATGCAGTCCCATAAGGTCATTGCCCAAGGTCACATCAAGAGGGGTTTTGTCCAGAAAAGGAGCTAACGCCCAATACTCAGAGATTTCACAGGGGAGTGAAATGGAAGGTTGTGGGTGCCATTAAACCTACACCAAGGAGCCGAAAGGTTCTCTTTTTAATTACATAACGATACCATCAAGGTCTCGAAGAGTCGTTTGGATTCAGAATCATGGATCCTTAACCAGAAGATTGGGTTGGTTCCCCGACAATCCAAATTAGAACCCTTAGAGAGATAGGATTTGTTCTTGTCAGGAGGATGCTTTTTATTTTTATTTTTTCCTGTCTTGGGTGTGTTAGAAAATCCTCCTTTTCTTTAGGCCCCCATTTGAATTCATAATTATTTTTTATCATATCTTGTTTTACCATTTTCGAGGAAGATGGGGATGAATCGTCTTACAAAATTTATCCTCATGAGGAACGACTGCATGTACTTATTGTTGTGACGAGAAGGGATTTTAGCGATTTATCCGGTTCTCTTAGGTTCAATCCGCATACCATGTTTAGAGACGATGAAACCCAAAAGTTTCCATTCATGTACAACGAAAAAATATTTCTTGGGATTCAAAGAGATGCCATATCTCTTGCATCTTGCATCTGTTGAATACCTTCTTCAAATAAGTGATCTGTTCCTCTCTATTTTTCAATAATATGGTTACATCATCTAGGTATACTACAACACATTCACCCAGTAGATCCTTAAAGGAAATGTCTATGGCTTGCTGAAAATTTGCTCCATTATTGATCAGTCTGAAAGGCATCTTCCTATAGGAATATGTTCCCCATTTGGTTATGAATGTTGTCTTTAGTTGATATTCATAAGCCACTAAGAGCCGGTTATATCTAGAGAAATTGTCTAGTAGGGAGAGTGTTTCTGAACCATACACGCACTGTAGAATTTGCTCCATGGGAGGTACAACATAGTTATCTTTATCTGAGGCTTTGTTTACATTTTTAAAATCAACGAAAATCCTGATATCCCCATTATTCTTACTCACTAGTACCAAGTTAGAGATCCATTGCATATGTCTTATTGGAAAAATGATTTTAGTAGCTAACAATTTGTTCAACTCTACTTTGACTTGAGGTTGAAGTCTTGGGTGCATCTTCTTCAACTTTTGTTGGAATGGGTTGGTTTGAGGTTTCATGGGAATGAAATGTTGTATAATATTTGTATCATATGTCTTGATATCCTCATACACCTAGGAAAATATCTATTTATACTCTTTGAATAAATTGATGTATAACTTCTTTTGTTATGGAGAATTTTTTATTTCCAAGTTTAACATTCTGAGGTGTGATATATGATCCCAAGTTTACTACTTCAAATGGCATGTATGAGTTATTAGTCTTTCAGTTTGTGAACTTTTTGAACTTAGCTTGAAGGTCATAGAGTTTTTCCAGTCTAACCACACTTATGGGGATATTGTTGGTCGGGCTTGTTGTGTTTGTTTCTTTGGAGAAATCAAAATTATCTGTATTGATTAGTAGGTCGTGTTGACCTTCATCTATGATAGAATCCTTGAAGGTATCTTTGAGGTGTAGGAAATTTATGAGATGTTGGTCATTATAAAAGACCCCACAATTACAATATTGTTAGGAATTGATGGCATGTACAAAATTTCAATATAGAAGGAGTCAGCCATCAATCCATTTGAGGGTATTAATATAGACACTATGTTAGCTAGCAAATCAACATCATAATTTAGTGATCGGGGAAGGAAACTAATATTAAATGTAGCGAAAGATTTAATAAGTTCCCAAACCTCTGAGTGGTCATTTTTTAGGTTACTTGAAAGATAATGAATAGTGTTTCGTACCTGTCTTATGATGATTTAAGAATCACCAAATACCTTGATTTTTTCTTCTTTCAAGTTTGTTTCCTTTCTTATCCCCTATACTAGGGATTTGTATTTGGAAATGTTGTTGGTGCAAGGAAATTCTATTTTGCATGCAATTGATGCTTTTATTCCTGTTAGATCTTTCAATGTGCAACCAACACCTACACCTTCCAAATATTTGGATCCCTAAAAAAATAGAGTCCACATGTCAGGATTCCCTTTCTTTGTTGCAACATTTGATTTTAATTTTTCATATTTTTTTTGTTTTAATGGGGTTAGCAGTTTCAGTATGTTTTTCTAATCTATCTTTGGAGATTAGGTTAGGATGTGCATCAGAAGGATTGTTAGTCTGACTAACTATGTTAAAATCATCGTGAACAATCTAGGTGCAGTGAAGGATTGTAGATTGTGCATCAGATTATGAAAAGGGTGATATGTCAATGGTGTAATTCCCAAAGAATGTGTCATATGAGTAATTTAACAGGATTTATTTATTGAACATTACTGGTTCATTTGGGTCATTTAGGTCCATGAATACATTTTTCATGTACCTCTTTGTATCAATCCTGATCTAGTTCATCTTCCCATTGTAGGGGAGCTATATGTGTGACCAATCGATGGAAAAGTAACCATTCAACATAGATGGTGAGTCACGACTTAGAAGCATACCGTAGTTGTCAGGTATATCTACCACAATGATATCGATGGTTTGGTGGAATTTCATATTGGTAGACATCCTAATCAACACATTCTTTAGTTCTCTGATAACTTTCACTTTGGTCCTATCTAATTGAATAATTTTAAAGTTCGATGGCTCTGGTTTGACATTAATCTTTTCACAGACTTTGAAGGGCATGACATTAGATAAACCTCCAAATTCAACCATACAATTATGGACATTCATGTTGAATATTTCAAAGGTGATAAGGAAAGGTGGAGTTGTAGATCTAGACCTCTGTCATGTAAGGGAAGCACTAGTGGCTACCTAGATTTTAGGCGAAGTGTCGTTAGGCACCAACTTAGTTTTAACTATTCCTTTCTTACTTATAGAATTTATTTTTTTTGAGCTAGTGGGGGTTTTCCCTTGTAAGGTCTTGAAAACATTTTCTTGGATTTGTGGGATTTTCATGAGTTCGAACAAGGAAATGTTTTCTTTATTCTTTTTCAAGTATTCTAAGAAATCATATTCTATCATGATCGAGGGTGTGGATGTAGTATTGAGATTCAATGTCTGATTGGTCATTTTCTGGTTCGAAGGTGTATTTTTCAGAGGGTTAGGGACAAAATTCGTTGGAGGGGATGATGGCTTGGTGGTGTAAGTGGTAGGAGTGGTGGGATTGTTGCTGGTGGTGCCATCATTATAATTTTTCTTACTGGTGCTTCTAGTTGTAACAATGTTTTGTGACATATGCATTTCTTCTACTTCTTCTTGTTCTTATCCAAACAAGATGTTCCAAAAAGAATTCAGTTGATGTTGTTCAGGTTCATGAGATTCTTTGGATTTATTTTCTTGTTCCAAAGCCATCTCCCCTTCTTGATCAACCTTATTTATATTTTCGGTCGCCCAAGTTTGCAAAGCTTGGACTATATCTTCCATATTAATTCCATCTGACTAAGGGGTGTTGGTTTTATTTATAGTGGGGGGGAGTTTTATATTTCTTCGGAGGGAAGCTAAAGAATTTCTTTGGGTTAGAGGAACCTTATCCACTAATTTTCTTTAGATCAATCAGGTCATTGGATAATTTCTTGATAATTCTATGAAGTGCCTCCATCCATAGGATTGTATTGTTTATTTTATTCTAGAGGTTTAGATGAAGTTTCTTTAGATTTCCATTTATATTATGAAGGTTTGGAACCTGAGTTTCCCTTAAAGATTAGTAGTTTTTTCTCAAATTTAAGTGCTTCTTGGAAGGGTTCCTCCGGTGTGCATTTCTCAGCATTCTTGACATGCATGGCTAGGTATATGGGAAATCCGGATGTATAGAATTCAACGGTTACATCCTCTATAGGTTTAGAGGCATGAGGGATTATTTTTAGTTGGGTAATAAAGTGTTGATTATAATCAGTCACTAAATCCTTGGTATCCATTTTGATTCTTGAGATTTTCAGGATGCGCATAGTAGGTTTTTTGTTTTCTTTGAACTTCCTTAGAATTATATTTTCAAAGGTCTCTGAATTAGTGATAGAGGATTCTTCAAGTGAAAAGTACCAAGTGGATGAGTTTTCTTCGAAAGAGAGAGGAAAGAGCCGACAAAATAAATCTTCATGTCTAACACCCTGATGCCTTATGGTGACTAGGAATTTTTTAATATGATTTTCAACTGAATCTTTTCAGTCTGGGTCGAACTTAAGTAAAACTTTCTTAGGATTCATAGGCATGTCATGTTGAATTCTAGGTACGATGACTATATCAAGGGTTAACCAAGGTTGGTAGGGTGGTTGATTTTGGTTTGGGTTGGCCTTGACCATTCCTTGGGCTTGAAAAACAATAATCTGATAGGTTTTATTACCAGGTTGACTCCCCAGTTCATCACCTTCTTTGGAACTTCCTTAAGAATCATAATTGGGAGTTAAAGGGGGTTAAATGTGTTTCTGACCAGTTTATGGGTTGCTTACCTTATTCACTATAAAATAACTAAATATGACTCTAAGAACTGTAGGTTCTCCAATGAATTAAAAGCTAACGATTCTAACTATATATTACTAAAACTAGAATGAAAGGCTAAAGTTCTATGATCTAGGTTTAAACTATCCTACACTAAACAATCATGTTCAGGATAAAACTAAAAGATGAATACAATGAGAGATGATATCACGTGCATAAAATGAATTCACATAAAAAGAAATAAAGAATTTAACCAAGCAACTATTTGTAGTCAACATAAATTGATTAGCAAATTAAGTTATTGAGGCGTTCCATTCGTGAAAGAAAACAATAAAAACAATAAATAAAAAAATATTATCCAACAAATGATTCATAGATTAACATTCAGAATCCACAGAAGTACATGCATAAACATGAATAGTCACAATCATACACATGTGAGCCATTTCCTTCAAAATGTCTTCCATCCTTTATTCAAAATAATAGTAAAAATACAAGTCACTTTTCCAAAGAAACAAAAGCCCTTTTTTCTTTTACAATCATGCCATTTATAGAGGTACTATGAGACTGTTCTACATTACTCATATTTATAATGGTTGGGATACTGAAGTGGTGCTCCAACTTCCCTTTCCCAATTGGGACATGGACATGAGTACAATGATATGATTTACTCTACAAAATTTCAGTTACAAATGAAATTATTCAAGGGAGACCTGGCAGTTTTTCTTTCGCATCCATGACTACCTTCCAGCTATTGAAGTCTTCGAGTATGGAATATACTCGAAGTAACTGCGTCCTTTCCAATATCAACCTCACTCTTTCACATGTGAATGATAATCTTTGTCCTGAGGCTCTTCTCAACATGTTGCATGGCATCTTCTGTCAGGGTGATGATTTTGGATGGTTGGATCAATATTGTTTTTATAACCTCCACGTTAGTTTCGTTGATTGGTTTGATTTCTCTTTGAGCGAGGTAACTCTTGGTGTCCACATCCTTGATGATCTTCTGGGTTTATGAATATTTGTCGACGTCCTTTAGGGGATCCATTCTGAATAAACAAAGCAGATTGTCCATTAATATCCATACCTCAATGCTGCATATGGTGACTTGTTTATGGGTTTTTAGCACCTCGGTGATCATTACCATGCCTTTCGCTAGCATTTGAAAATATCATATTCTTTGCTCGTCAGAATATGTCGGAAGGGCTTATGGAGACAAAACTATTTGTAGTGAATCTTTCCATTCTATGATTTTTCTATAATCTTTCAGGACCCTTTGATATTTTACATGGGTAGCTTTCACCTATGAGTTGAACTTCGTCTGTTCATATCTAGTCACCAAAATTCTGTCGAGTGCATCGAATAACCTTTTATGCATGCTCTGAAGTTTTTCATTTTTACCCAGGGATTTTGTCTTCACAACCTTGAGAGTCATTGTCTGATTCTGGGGTTCTTCTATAGTATTTCTCAAGATTTCGTTATCCATTCGTACTCATTATATTTCAGCTCGACCCTGTTGAACACACTAGCCACACTAAGAGGGGGGGGTAAATTAGTGTGTGAAATTTTACAACTTTTTCTCACTTCAAGTTAGAAACCATTTCAAAAAATAATATTACACATCATCATTGTAAGATTTCATGTAACCATTCACCAATGAAATCCATCAATAATAAAGAGTAATCAATCCATAATCACAAATAACACAAGAGACACCATATGTATGTGTAAGATTTTGTATTATGTTTTACATGTGACTACAATCATAGGGGTTTTATCAACACCAACTAAATTAAGGACCACAAACTCCAAGGAGAGAACCAACCCTCAAGAGAGCACCAACTCTCAAGGAAGACTCGTCTTGCCGCAAGACTCAGCTTGTCGATAGAATGCAATATATCCAACTAGAATTGATATAGTACTACAACCAACAAAAATACAAGTCAACCAGTTATAGAATCTGATCCATCTCATAATCAGAGATCTACAAAAAATGCTCACCACAATAATCTGCACATACAATCAACCAAACACTTCATCAACCTCACTTCATTCACGATGCGATGCAATCAACAATTTACCTCAACCTGTAAGGTTCACCACAAGCTCAATTTTTTGTTTCTAATTCTGGAATTTCTATATGAGGTACTCATGCATGTACTGTCATACCTCTACAAGTTTCACAATCTGCAAATCCATAAAAAAGAAGTTATAATAGAAATTCCAAGCTGACATGTTTGAAACATATTTTTAGGATTATTCAAGAACCCTAACTTCCACAGAGAATATCTCTGAAAATATTGTGATTCAATGGCTGAAATTTAAACCATAGATACTCTGATCACTTTTTTCCATCTCTTCCAAATTTCATGGTCAAGAAATTCCCAGAACATAAGTTATAGAAAATATGGAAGACCCTACTACATTTTTTCATATTCTAGAGAGATCACTTGTACGACATGCCCCACATGGAATATTTTCTGTATGGATATGAAAATGGCACAAAACATACTATTGATTGTAATATAACCAATACATTTGGTATTACTGAATTTGGATCTGGTATGAAGAAGTTATGATGTTTTTACCTTAAACACATGTTTTAGACTAGTTTCATGACTAGCCACAAACCCTATTTTCCATGGCGGGTAACTCCAAAAATACAATGCCCCACAAGATGAAGTTTTTATCATAGTTACTTGGATATGTTTTCACAACGACTTCCATATTTTTCTATCTGAATCATTGTAGAAAAAAAGTTATTGTGAAAATGGTGACATGACCTGTAAATAACATACCTTAGAAAGCACCATCAAAAGTCTTTATCCTCCCTTGAATTTTGACCTTCTTTACTTCACCTTCCCTTTGAAATTATCCTTAGATCTCCTTTCGTTACCTTAGTCACCTGTGTTGGATCATGTTGTCATTGATGCCAATGGTTTGATCATTTGGGAGATTGTTGGATCATATGTCATTGATGTAAATGATTTGGTTTGATGGATGTCATTGATTGATGTCAAGTAATTAATTGATATGATTCCCTTGATGATAATGATATATGTCCAAGTGGAAACCAATCGATGCAAAGATGAATCATTAGTGTCTTGTCATGGTTGATAAGGTGCACAAATGGATGAACTCCAAAGTGGTCCTCTTTTGGTGAAAGTCCTCATGGGAAGATGCTTTATGGAATGAGTTATCCTAGAAGAATGGTTGGAGGACCCATGCTTGTATGTGGAATAATGAGATGAATATCAATGAAGTTGTTGGTGAACCTATCCTAGATGGATAGTGCTTGACATGCCATTTCCGGTGGTATGTGGAATGTCACATAACTCCTCACGGTTTGAGAGTTATGGGCTTATGAAGTTGGAGGACCCCATATGAAGGCTTGAAGCCCCAAAAGGTCAAAGAAGTAAAAGTGATTGAAAATAAGAAATCATTATTTAAATGATAAAGTAAAGTGACAAAATCAAGAAAGATTATTTAAATGATAAAATGAAGTGACAAAATCAAGAAGGAATATTTAAATGATAAAGTATTGGAGAACTTTCTATTCATGGAAAGTGGTTAACCCTAAAATAAGGAAAATAGGTTAAGTGACCTAGAAATGGGTTAAGTAACCTAAAAATAGGTTAAGTGACCTAGAATATGAAAGTATAAATAAGAATCTAGGATCTCTTGTAAAAGGCACATTTGGTGAGAACCCTTTTGTGGATCAATGGAGAGCTTCTTCGTAATATATGTTGGAGTATTGATGGAGAGCTTCTTGTGAGAGAATCTTATTGGTGTGGATCTCTTGAGCATGATTGAAGATCTATTCTAAGGAAGAGAGTGAGAGTGAGAGGAGGAAGATTGTGTTATTTGTGTCCATTGTGATGATGACTTGTTGATGATATATTGCTGATATATGTTGTTGATATGTGCCTACATCTAACTAGTTATAAATGACAGCAATGGGTAATGAATAAATGTTGAATGCTAATTGATGAGTTTTGTGCAAGAAGGAAGTTTTGGGAAAAAGAGCCCCACACTGATTCACCCCCCACTCTAAGTGTGGTAGGTGTGTCCAAAAACCTGTAGTTATTCAATATGAACAATGGAATACTAATGGGAGACCCTTTCTCTCTTATTTATACTCTCTAAGTAGCTTCCTCTAGAAGTATCCACTTAAACACTTTGTCCACATAACCACTTTGTAAACTTAACTAACTTTGTC
This sequence comes from Picea mariana, assembly GCA_032191745.1. Classification (NCBI taxonomy): domain Eukaryota; kingdom Viridiplantae; phylum Streptophyta; class Pinopsida; order Pinales; family Pinaceae; genus Picea; species Picea mariana. The sequence continues at coordinate 33,392 of JASDQU010949801.1, read as the reverse complement.
CACTTAACCAAATTTGTCTACTTAGCCACTTTGTCCACTTAACCACTTTATCCACAAATAGTAAACTCTCCAATTCTAGTTGCAACTAATTTATTTTTAATTATTTTTTCGTTGCAGCCACTTAACCCATGATTAACCACTTTGATTGGTCAAATTCTTCTAGGATCTTCTAGAATAGTTTGACTTATTTAACCTCTGAGAGGATTTTAGATAACTCATGAGGGTTCTCCAACTTCACATGGCCATAGCTCTCTAACCATGAGGAGTTATCTAATGTTCCACATATCACCAGAAATGGAATGACATATACCATCCATATGGAATATTTTCTCCTACAAATTCACTGATATTCATTACATTATTCCTTAATCAAACTTGGGTTCCCTAACCACACTACTGGGCTACCTAACTATTTATACTTCACAAAGCATCTTCCCATGAGGGATCTCACCATAAGGGGACCACTTTGAGAACTTTTTCCAAGAGCATCTTCCCGTGAGGGATTTCACCATAAGGGGACAACTTTGGAGTTTATCCATTTAGTTATTCCTATCAACCATGACAAGAAAATAATGACCAACCTTTGCATCATCCTGTCTATACATCAATCCATGACAATAAATCACTATGAAATCACTTGACATCTTTGAAATCAATTACATCTATGACAACATAGGCCATCAATTAATACGTCAATGATACTATGACAAAGACAGAAACTCTTTGACATCAATGACAACATATTGCAACAGACCATTTTCATTGAAAGACCTCAATGTTGATACTGAGAGGGGGGTGAATCAGTATCAAGTACAATTTAAAACATTTTTCAGCTTATACTTAAACCATTCAATTATATCCAATGAGAAATGAACAATAGTATAAGAGTTACACCAATACACCACAAT
>JASDQU010949801.1:14145-32384 GCA_032191745.1 Picea mariana | reverse complement strand
TCTTCAGGGCCTACATGTACAATTCACTTTGTCATCTTCAAAAATTCATTTCTTCTCAACCATGAGAATCCACGTAACGTGCCACATACCACCGGAAAGAGAATGATGTATACTATCCATCCATGGGTGTTGTATCTACATGTACATTTTCCTTCATGTCCAAATAACTTCATCAATCTTGTGGTCCAAAACCCATGCCTAGGGTTGACATCAATGACAACAACCAATCTTCCAACACTCAATTCGTCCAATTGTTCTTTGAGCTTCGTTACATCCAGATTTTGTGAGGTTTCAAGCTGCTGCATGTCACTAGCACGAGATTTCTAGACTAATGACATTGAATCAATGAATTTAACTTGCATACCTTCCTCATGTGCCTATAGTCTCCTTTTTATCTCCTCTTCATAGGCCTTCTTCAAGTATAGGATTTCTTTTGTTTTTTGATTGGCCGTAGATTCTTTTATAGTCGCCAGGGTTATTTCCAAATCTGAAATCCTATATTTTGTGGCATCTAGCACTATGGTAAGCTCGTGGCTGGATAAAATGTTTACCCCAGCAAAATAACTAAGTACAGAGGCTACTTGTAGAGTTTTATCCTTTACATCGGGCCCAACATTCCATTTGATACTCCTCTTGGGCACCTCCTGGCATGCTTCTACTTTCCCCATTTTTCTTTTGGGCATCCTCTTCTCTATGGATTGGGTCTTGTGGATGTAGTAATAATCCTCCATTGTGACCACTACTCCTTCAAACCTGATCCCTTCTGAGGTGAGTGATAATCTTCTCGGAATCGAGGCCAAGGGGGTGCATTATTCTATTGGGGTACCGACCACATTGTTGTGAGGATATAGATCGATGATAGCATCAACACCTGCTAAAATGGTGTCTCAAACATCAGTATTGTTGGCCATATCCTTATTATTCTTTTCCTGGGCTTCTTCTAGTTTGGACGATTGTGGTTTCCCTGTGTTTGTTGTTTCTTTTTTTCTTGTGTTAGATTTACAAGAGGGGGAATCTTTACTTTTTATTTTCTCCAGCACAACTTGCTTCTCTTCAGCCTCTTTATTCTTCAACAGTTGGTACCTTTATTCGACTTCATCATATTTTATTTCCAACTCAACTTCTTTATCTCTTGTCCTTTGTTCTTCTTCGCTTAGCTTTTCATTGTCCTGGTGGAGGAGAGCTTGAAACTATTCCAACCTATGTGTTATGTCTTGTTCTTCATCCTTTCTCATTTTTTTTTGGCTACACTAGTGGTGAGCCTTTATAACGCTTCCTCAAAACTTAACGCACCCTATAAAACATCCTCCGAGAACTGAGACTCATGCATGGTTTTTCGTGCTAGTCTGAGGGCCTTCATGTGATCATAAACCACAATTTGAGGGTTGTGTGATTTGGGTTCACCAAGACAGAGGTACAACTCCTTGAGTGATTCATATTCCTTTTCATCTTGCTTCTTGTTTTCCAAAGAGTATGACCCAATATGGATGGGGAAAATTGGCCAGTATTTTTTGTTCTTTTCTGAAAGGTAGGCACTGGTCCCCTTTTCAACAATATGGTATAAAATATCCTTGAACAATAGCTTATCAGACACATACTTGGGAAGAAAATGTGGTGCTCATGTGGCCCCATCGATTTGGATGTCAGTGTAGTACTTCTTCACGTACCAATCCCTGATGTTGTTTAAACTTATGAGAGCCCTAGGAGAGATATTAGGTGGGAAGAGTCCGAAGATGGCCTTATGTAAGGGAGCCAAGAGGTAATCGTATATATCATAGAAAAATCTCTTGCAATTTACCTTCCACGGTTGAGAACAATAGAAATGAATTGGGCACTTGTCTGGATTCCAGGCCAGTTAAATGTTGGGAACGCGTTTGTTGCACACACAATGTCGATAACATAGGTCGACATGTAGAAACCAATATTTTCCATGCCCTTGGGATATTGGCTATGTTGTGTGATGTTGAATGAGAGAATGGTTTACCAATTGAATGCTTGGCCATACTAGTCTATGTTGTAATCCATAGGGAACCACTCCATCCTAAAATGGTTGCTACTCTCCTTGCCATAGAGCCTGCAGATCATGGCATTTATCATCCTGTAGGATATTTTGAGATATCGTGATGGAACATATATTTCGCCTTTTTTTTCTAAGCATTCTTCATCATAGAAACAACATTTCATGAGGGTATCAAAGTCTTCATGGTCGACTCTGAATTGTTCGATAAAAGACTCGTTATGGGCCACTGTAGGTTCTTTGGGTTGATACCTTTCCCCGATGTCATTCTCTTTGAGTGAGGTGATTGGAAGACCTAAAGCATTGAGTATTAACCTAGTATCTTTCTCATATAAAAAAAAAAAACATTTGGCTACATAGTTGTAAGGAAAAATCTCAAGGTGAGTGGGTACTATATGAATCCCTCTCTTCCGAATATTTTTGGATGCCTCAATCTCTAGATCATCGGATGGGAATATTTCATTCTCGAACATGTCTAGGATATCAACGTAATTGAGGTAGTTTTCCATACCATCATGGATATTGGTGTCATAGATAGTATATGAATCTAGAATGGAAACTGGAACAAGATTTAAAGAGTTCTATGTTTTTCCTTTTCTAGTGATCATTCTGGACATCTCGTCACCTGCACAAACAAACAAACTATAGTTAATAGAGTCATTTCAATATTGAAGTAACAACATTAGAAACATAGCATCCTACTTGCTTAAAGGAAGAGAGATTTAGTCAATTAAGCAGAGATAATAGAGAATTTCATATGCAGCTTTCATTTTTCCTTTACAAGCAAATGAGAAAGAAAATGAGTCTTGGTTCCTTTTTAAAAACAATTATATCAATTCGCTCCGAACCATAACACAATAAATGAAAAGTGTGATAAAAATTGGACTTGATTAGGAGAGTACACAGTGAGTACATGCGCTCGTAGGCAATTGGAATTTATAACTATTAAGGTGCGGGAGAATTCAAAGAATTGGGGGGATATGCGAATCTGTCATCATCGACAGTCGATGGGGATGAGAGTTGTAGATATAAAAGAGAAACAAAATCTGACAATGATAAATACATTATTAACTGATTAAGCATTATTAACGGGTCTAAGTGAAACCTAATATTCCTTTTAACATTCAATTAAATGACCGTTGGGAATTAATCCTTTATTAACTAATAATGACAAGACATCGAGGTAGCTGTGGGGGGACCCATTAACTAGACAACATGATATCTATGGTGGAGGAGTGATCGATGACGACTTGGTTCATATGACCTATAAGATGCGAAATGTGACAAAAGGATATAAAAATATGAGGTCATCATCGATAGGGAGGGGAGGTATAGGAAAGAGACCAAAGAAAAGTCCGACGAGAAAACACACTTGCAAAGGATGTTATCCATTGTTACATTGAAACATGTTAGAAAAGAAAAGACTTACTCAGTGGTTGAATTGAGAGGCCCATGAGGAAGGTAATTGTTGAGGTGTACTCTAGAGAGAGGGTCATGTGTTATTTGGGATATAACTAGGAGAGAGGATGGATCATTGTCATCGAAAAATGGATAGGAGAATGAGGATGAGAATGCATTTTTAACTTTCAAAGACGACATTATGAGGCATCGTCGTCAGCAAAATATGAAGGTGAGTCTATGTGCATGTTTGATGAAGGAATGATGATGAAAAAGTAAGAAGGGAGGAAAGTGCGAAGTAGGTGGGGAAACCTAACTTAAGTTCCAAGCACGAAGATGAATATTCAAGGAAAGATACCTTATGAAAAAAAAAAGTGTGCATCCCCACATAAATATTGAAAAACAATTAAGTGGGAACAGATCATTATGTTCCATATTTTCATTTAGTGACATGCAAGTAGAGAATAAACCTTCCTTCTCCTATTGAGTTTTGACATTATTTAAATCACCACAAAAAAACCAACATGCCTTATACATCTCCATGAGAAACCAGTCTCATAAGGTTTCCCTTTCATTTGCATCATTTGAAGAATATATATTAGATTGGACAAGCACATGAGTTTCAAAATTAAACATTTTCCAATAACATAGTTTAAGGAATCAATCTCATGTTGGATAATTATTTCTTCATCAAGGTTATTAAAAAAATAATAGAGTTCAACTAGATTGCCCGAAGGGTTGACTCGATCATAAAATCGTGAACTTTAAATTGTTGCAAACAAATAACATCAAAGATCTATAACTCTATTTCCAATTTTTTGGACCATGGGTTTATGATAGGGGTATGTAAGGACCCATACATTCCATGATACTTCCTTCATTACAAATTTTATCTGTCAAAATCCGTCATATCTAGTGTGGTTAAAAATGGTTTTCGAGAACACAACATTCAAACAATATGTCCTTGAAGAAAAACCTTGCATGATAATAAGTTACATTATTGAGCTTCTTCTTAAGTCAAGAAATGCACCATTTTTTATACCATGTAAATCTCAACACACATTTCATCATATCTAAAGTGTGTTCTTACTAATAATACTCCAAATATAAAATCATTTGTTATATCTTCCTAAGTAATATCCAAAATTGACCATAATATATACAATGATATATTTTGACTCACTCTCTTAGGAATTTGTCAAATTCTACATTATATCACAAATTTCTTGACCTCATGCTTGTTGACAAATGTGTGATGTAAATCACTATAATATTTCCTTTATCTTCACTAAATCCATGCATAATCCATCATTAAACACAATGAATCCAAGTTACATTGATGATTCCTCCTTGAAAAAAATCCACACTTATAAGTTAACAATAACTGATTGTTTCTTAATGCTTTAAATACCAGTGTCATATTTCATTGATGCTAGTCTCATATTTTATTGAAAATCAATATATATTTCAAGTAAACAATCATAAAGTTGTAACAATATTCAAAATATACTTTTTAGGATTGAAAGGTCAAATTTCATCACAAATATATTACTATGTCTTGTCCCATCTATCTTACCTTGTCTTATATTGCCTTGTTTGTGTCATATCCTCTTGTTAGGAAAAACTCAAATTGATTGTCTCATATTTTCTCCACTCCAAAATGTATATTTTTGAGAGAAAACCATGTATCCACTTTTCAACCTGATCCTTTTACCTAAATCTACTATAGTTTATTAATATGAATAAGATAACCCTTTCTTGACTTGAAACATTTCCTTTGATTAGTAGTTGGGTATTAACTAAACCAAATAATCTTGGCTAAGGTCATGCATTTAATGTTGAATAATCTTGGGAAAATGTAATGGATCAGTTGACCAACATTTGGCAAAGTGCCTTGCTCATCTCAACAATGAAACTAAGAGATTCACCACGAGACAAATGTTATGTGGTAGTCAAACATGGGATGGATTTGGATATATGATTCTACCATGAGCATGATTCTGATGTTATTGCAACTTGCCTCCTAAATCCATTCAAGAACACATTGGGAATTTTGTCCAGGGGTATAAAATCAAAACTGAGCAGCATAATAGAGCTCCATAAGTTCCTAAAAGTGTGTTTTGACAAGGCCCACGTGAGAAAACTACCCAAAATGACCAAAGCCAATGTTTTTCAAAGTTGAACCCTAGTGAAAAAATTACATTGTCCCTTAATAAGAAAAACCCTAGTTTTAGAGATTGTCGAATAAAACATTTTTCAGGAAACAAAATTGCAGGAGAGGGGTGTCTATACTTGTAATACAATGTCAAGAATCCAATAAAATGTATGATTCATCCATCCAAGGCCTATTTAGAGTTTTATGGCAAGTTGCAACTCACCTCTTAAAGCCATTTAAGACTATTACAACCTTATTTTCCACCCTATGGATTCACAGAAGACCAATTGATGCCTCATGCTGAGACACACTCTTTTTCCATGTATTTTACCTAGTTTTGAGGATGTTCACACTTGACCTATTTGAAAGAGCACAATCGATCACTAGGAAGCTGATATGCATAATGTCATTGGTCATTGGATGCACTATTGCTGGCCTATGAACACCTATACAACCTTCTAGATTTGGAAATTCATGAGGAGATCAATGTTGGATGAATTGGTTATGTTGTGATATGATATTGGGAACTCTCAATCTAGTTGATTTCACTAAGTTCTATATATCTAAAATCCTCTCCTAGTCTCCTCCACCAATATATATAAAGAAGGTATTCCATGGGAAAGAGGAGGAAGAATAATTTATAGGTATATGTTGCCATATTTTCAGAGGAGCTCTTCCAAGAAATCAACCTTCAACTTAGGGTAGACTTTCCTGTGTGAGGGCTAGGTAGGAGTATGATCAAGGTGTATTAGAGGAATGCATCAAGAATCAAGGTAATACATGTTGATGTATTCATTTTACACTTGATTAATATATACATCTATATGGTTTTCCCCTTCCAATGCATTTGTATTCAATAATTATTACTTGTTTGTGTTAGATATGATCTTTCATTGAGTAGATCAGATTAGATCTAGGATATATCTGAAATTTAGTAAATCTAAAGGAAGTTTGAGGATTGGTATTTAGTGTCTCTTGTATGCAGGAAGTAGTTTGTGGGAGAGGGAGATGGATATTTGGAGCTGCAATAGTCAGGATACATAAAGACAACCGTCGATCAAAAGTTACGTCATTCTATATTCTTCCTTAAATAGGAACTTGTCTAGTAATATCTAGGGAGAATTATGTAGTGGTTTATCCTGTTGTCTGTCTTAGATAAAAGAACATATCCAAGGAAGGCCTTGCTTGTCCATAGGTGAGATTTATCTACAATAGAACCAACGACTCCACTAGGGAAGGATCTTGGATTCTTCCTTCTTTTCATTTCCCTTGTTTCTTTACCTCTGAAACCTATGTTTGTATCCTAGTAGTCCTCCTTAACATTCTCAAAGAGATTACTTCTATCAGATCTATGAGAGTGTGGCTAGATATGGATCTTTTTTTCCCAATTTTGTCAGCGATCATGACTGGAGGGTTCAAACCAAAATGAGTAGTTTTTGGCTGCATAAATGTTGGGCTATATACACCTGTAGATCATCACTAGATACATACATTATGGGATGTGACCTCCCTTGTAGGTGTTGTGAGGGAAATCTCCTTACAGACTAGAAAATAGGGTTATGCTTTACATGCAGATATGACCAAGAGAAAATCTACTTTCTACCTTTGTCCCCAGACTTAAATCCTATTTCTTTTCAGTAAAACATGGCTAGATCAACCTACCTCGTTCTAGGCATTTGATGTCGATCCCTTGTCTCACTTGAACACTTGCTCGCAGTTCTCCTTTCCAATGCTCTCCTTCATAAAAGACAAGCAACAACTACACATGCATCTTACCTATAGACTAACAGGTTAGAAATTCAAACATGTACTTAACAAATTATGAATAACTCATGAATTGGGACGGGAAAATCATTTTTTTTATTACTTTGAATGAGTCAACTTACAAAAAGTTGAGACCGGCCACCGCTCTGCGAACCTGATCCTGGGCTCCTCTTCAACTGTCCTCCAACTGCTTTGCTTTGTCTCTTTTCTGGCATAAGGATGGATAAAGAGTTGGGACAATGGGAATAGGCAAATGGGCAGAGTTTCTTTGCTATATTTTTCCTCCTCCAAATAGGACCCATAGCCCTTATTTTATAGGCTAGAAGAAGCTAGGTATTTGGACGAACCCTCGGCCATGCATGGCCGGGAGTTTCATTTAACTCACCTAGAGCTGTGTGTTCCATCGGAAACTTTCCTTTTTTCATGCTTTTGTCAGTCCACACAGGCTATTTGAGGTCAACTAGCGTGTACACACATGCATTAATGGAGTAGGGTGCATGGGCCTTTGTAAAAGAGGATTTTTAAAGAGATGTTCAACATTGCTTTGGAAAATAACAAATGTCTCACCGAGGTGGGCATACCCATGCTCAGAATAAAATAGAATCATGGCTACCAATCAAATACATTGTAGATCCATGTCATATCACTATATAAAGAGTAGTCGCGAACAATACATAGCGGAGCTACATCTCGAAATCAAAAATATATGCATATAGAGTATCCATCTTCTAGAAGTTGATACAGCGTGATGGATGGAGATGAGATCTTCATATCTCGAGCAACAACTTCAAAATCTTCAAAACTTGGGTAGGAGTGTAATATGAGTGTACAAATGCACTACCCAAAGGTCTTCAATGGCTCATCGGTCATGGACTAGATAATCTTGATGATCAGACTGAAGGCTTCATTGATTTCGAATAAGGAATTGATTGGACATTCATGATGGTCGGGTATGAGGACAAGAGACATATTGCAGAGGGGCCGACTCAGTATTGGTGAAAAAATTCCCTTGGACAATAGCACAACAAATGATGAGACTCATGAAGCATGGTATTAATCATAAGTCTACAAAGCAGGAGGCAACACAAACTCTCCATATGTTTGGAAGGATAACCAAACGGTGGAGGACACAACTCTATATAGCAAGAAAAAGCTTCCTAAGTTCATACTACATCCCATATTCTGATGAACAAACAGACAGATGTGCTTTATCCAAGGGCGACTCATTATGCTACCAATAAAGAAAATACTTTTCCCTTCCTCTTTTTGGGGTATATTTGATTTTTATTTTTTTTGGTCTTTTTCAACAATTTTGGAAAAAATAAGAAAGGAATATTACGTTACAATGGAGGAACGAGTGTTGCAAACATACAAGTTCAAGGCACAAGGACAAGACTGATGTTCTAGTAGAATGATACTTGGGAAAAATCCTTCAGGGGCCAAAGGTGTTAAAACGCAGAGGCAAACCGTTACAAGGCTGGCATATAAGATATGCAAATGCGGTTAACAAAACACACAATGGTAATGTCCTTCAATGTAAGTTTAATGAGCCCAGAGAAGGTAAGCTCGGTGGCTTTTCATATTTAGAGAGTCTGAAAAAACATAAAAGGAGACTCCATTGGGGTACCTTTTTCGAAGATAGTCTAGTCGGTTCAAAAAAGGGGTAAACTAGCACCAACAAGACATCTATTCAAAACCATTTTAACGAGTGTGGCAAGGACAAGATCACTCGGCCATTTTTTCATTTTTAAGGAGTCTGAAAAAAGCTTAACTATGGACTCTGTTAGGAATGTTCTTCTGGACCAGTTTAATGAGTGTGAAAGAATAAGGTCACTCAACGATCTTTTCAATTTTAGGGAGTCTGAAAAGAGCTTAACTATGGACTCCGTGGGGGTTCCTTCTTCGTAAGTTTAGTCCCTCAGGCCCGAAAAAGGGATAAAATTATACCTGAGAGTACTCTTCTATAGAGCTGAAGTTCCATAGAGTATACCTTTGTTTGTACAGTTGACCATCCGGACTGAAAAAGGGGTAAACTACCGCTAAACAGACGTGACTTCAAATTTCAGTGTAACGAGCATGAAAGGCCACAAGATTGCTCGACAATCTTTTCATGTTTAAAGGGTTTGAAAAGGGCTTAAAAAAAGACCCGTTATTTTTTGGGAGTCCCAAGGGTGAGGTCAAGAGCGAAGAAGAATCATGCAAATTAGGCTCAAACTCGTATACAGGAAAACTACAAGGACTCCCGAGCCTACAGTGTTTTTAGGGGCAACATGAATACCATAATGCAACCAGGATCTACCTAGGGAATTCATGTTCTGGTAAGCTCTACCACCAAGTTGCGAAACTTCTAAACCAGAGATGATGGTTCCATGTCACAACCTAATGGGATTGATCTTATGGTAAAGGAAAAAGACAACGAGATACAAAAATCAGGGTAGAAACCTAACCTATATGTTCAATTTGATTGTCGAAATTTTTTTCCACGGACCGTCGAAAAATACTCAAAACTCAAAAACAATTGTCCCAATACCCGATCAAATCCCTCCTAAATAACTTCTGAATCACTCTAAATGATTTTTGGTATAAAGAAAATGATAAGGGAGACCAAAAAAGTGACAAAAAGAGGCCAAAAAGTCTATAAATAGAAGCTGGCAGCTCATTATCACCATTGCTGATTTGGAAAATGACTCTGGAGCCAAAAGACCCCCTTTGATTAAAGTGGTGATTCCAGGAGCTATAGTGGACGAAACAAAAAAATTTCTGGACCAAGTAAGTACAAACTCCCTTATATTTCCTTTTATGTCTTTAATTATGCATTGGGTTTCATTTTTTAGGGGGGCGTCGACCTTTAAAAGGTCGACCCTAGGTCCATGCGGGCTGTCTCAGGATGGGTCGCGTGTACATCTAGGAAAAGTAAACCCTGCTTGCGTGTACACGCGACTGTCGCCAATACAGCATGTGTGGGCCCCATTATTGAATGCTAAAGACACACAAAAAAGGATTTAACTCTCATGAACCTTTTTGTTTTGCAGGATGTATGTCCATTAGAGAGAAAGAGAGCACGAAGAGGTGAATGAGTTGGTCGGGGAAGGCCCCAATGTTGTGGCTACTTTGATGCAGTGTGGATTACTCAAATTTTTTCTATGTCCTTTCATGCAGGCACAACCTAGGCTACTGAATTCCTTGGTTGACTACTGGCATCTAGATGCAAAGGAATTCATGTTAGAAGGGAATTCACTGGTGCCCACGGTTGAGGAAATTTACTTTTTGACTGGCCTCTCTAGGAGAGGGGAACCAGTCAATTTCTGGACTTTTCTTGTGGGGCCGCATAACATAGCGAAATTGATAGGCCTATACTGTGCAACTGATACGGACCACGTGAGCACGCAGGTGCCTATAAGCAATATCACTAACCTATCGCTACAGGTGATAGTATTGCTTATTGGGCGCATTACTAGTTCTACGACTCTACATCAGGCATCCCACGCACAGATGAAATGTGTTGTCCAGTGCTTGAATGCACAATTTTTTGATTGGAGTACCACTTTTCTTGAGTGCATGAAGAGGCAATTGAGAGACTGTCGTTTGCGGACACATAGGAACTTCGGGTTCGGGACCATTCTATGTTCATTCTTTTTTGAGAGAGTTTCAAGATTTAGTACTCGAGTAGTGGTACAAGGACACCAGGCCTCTCTTCCTGCTGTGTGTAGATGGGCAGTACTACTGTCGCGACAGGGTGGTGGAAGGACCAATGAGTCCTTCGATGATGAATTTTTTGCATGGCTATCATGACAGATCCCGGTTATAGAGGACTACCCCTATGCTGGGATTGATTTTTTGAGAGACCCGGAGATACCAGTACCTCCTGGTGAGGTGCGAGGGGAGATGGGTAAGTCTCCAGCTTTGTAGTTTTTTTGATGTATATGTAATTTTTATATTGTTTTGTTATAAATATAATTTTTTTGTTATGACAGAGTATTTGATGGATATATGTTCATTGTGTGCAGACGTGGGACCAGTGCGACTCGCTGACTATGTGAGGAACAAGCGTCGTCCTCGGCCAAGGGTCGCACCTGCCGCTGCTGGGGGACCAGCAGTAGTAGGAGATCTTCCAGTCGGGGACGCTGAGAGGGTACTAAGATGGGTTGATTTTAACTTCACTATGGTCACTCGCGCGGTCCCAATGGCAGAGATTAAGGACCTACCACCATCTATGCAGCCTCATGTAATGGGGGCACCATGGACATGGGTCCAGTTGTTTCGGCGCTTAGCCAATGCTGTGGACCAGTATAACAGGGCCCACATGCCTTGACTTTAGCTAGACATTTTTACGTGCCACGAGCACTACTTGTATACATTGTTTGAGGGCATAAGCCTTGTGACTCATTATCGGTCCTATTTTTTGAGACGCTTGCATCCGTCTATGTACTCTGGTTACTTTATGATATTATATATGTTTTTTTGGTCTTTTGTGTCTTATGGATCATGTGTGCAAAAATGTGTTTACATGCTTATGTCAATGTTCTTTCATATGTGTGCAAGATGCCAATCTAAAATTTGATTAGCTAGAGTATCTATAACTTGATTTAACCTCCTAGGTACATGAAAATATGTAATAAAATCAAAGTTTCATTCTAAGAGACGTACCCTAAGGAATCGTCGGTGTAAATTTGGATCATGAACCTGGTACACTCTGTTTAACTGAGACACAACTAGTTGAGTGTCGAGATAGACCTGGAGATGAGAGATACCCATTGACAAAGCATCACGAAGTAAATCAACAAATGCGCTATACTCGACAACATTATTTGTGGTCTCACCTAAGCATATCCCTCCGGAAGATAATAACTGGCCTTGAGGTGTAAAGATTACCCAAGCTGCGGAGGCAAGCCTCCAAGTGTGCCGACTAGCACTGTCTGCATACCCAACGAACACCTCGGAATCACTTGACATCTGTCACAGTGTCAAAAAATAGTATCAATGACACGTCCATAATACTAAAAGAAACTAAAAAGTAATAGTACAAAGACTATACATATGTTACAAAAGGTTACCCATATTGACCTACCTATGAGTAATAGTTCTTGAGGTAGAGCCCATTTCTAGGCTCCGCCAAAGCATTCCCTTCAAAATCAACTAGATGATATGCACCCTTTTTTAAAACCTCTTTTATGATGAAGGGTCTGAACCACATGGGTTTGAATTTTCCTGCCCCCAGGGGGTCCTTATCTTGGTCATAAACTAGGACAAGGTCGCCTTCAGAGAAAACCCAAGGACAAAAGGACCTATCATAATGACACTTGAATTTATGTTTGTGAGCCTCATTGGCCAGGGCCACATCACGATGCTGCTCAAGGTATACTAACCATTCTTCAAGTGGAGGAGTGTTGGGCAATAATTGTACTGCCAACTTTAGAGACGGGATCTGACATTCGATGGGAAAGAGTACCTCCAACCCGTAAATGAGTTGAAAAGGTGAAAATCCGATTGCAGTCTTAACAGATGTTCGGTAAGCCCATAATGTCAAGTATAACATCAAATGCCAATTTGACTTGGCTGAGTTGATAGTTCGCTGTAAAATAGTCTTAAGAGTTTTGTTTACAGCTTCCACTTGCCCATTTTCTTGGGGGTAGTAGGGTGATGAATGTTCTTGCTGTAACCCAAGATTTGATGTTAACTCGGTCATCATTTGGTTCTGAAAGAGACTACCATGGTCAGTGACAATCTCCCTCGGGACGCCGAACCTTGTTATTATCTGATTGAATAAAAAGAGAGTTGCAGTCTCTCCATCATCTTTAAACGTTGGCATAGCTTTGACCCACTTTGTGAAGTAGTCTACAGCTACGATGATATAGCGGTGCTCCCTTGCTGAAGGAGGGTTGCAAGTAGTGTAATCAATCCCCCACTTGGTGAAGGGACCAACAGTGATGATAGAAAACATGGAAGTGGTATGTGCCCTCATCTTCCGAGAGAAGATTTGGCATGGATGGCACTTCTTGACCGATTCGATACAATCTTTGATAAGTGTCGTCCAGAAGTAACCTGCTCGTAGAATCTTTCGGGTTGTTTCCAACCCAGACAAATGAATTCCACAAGCTCCGGTATGGAAATCATTAAGCATGATAAATGCTTCCTCATGAGTGAGACATCGACGTAGGATGCAGTCTACAGCTCTCCGATACAATGTATCTTCGAGTATGAGATAATTCTTAGCCTGATGGCATATACATCGATGCTCATCATGAGAAGTAGTGGTGGGGCACTTCAAAGTCTAGAGATAGATAAGTATATCTCCATACCAGGGATATGAAGATGTGATCAAAAACATATCTCCCTGGATAGGCGATTCTTCAGGCACAACGTCACCTGACTCAACCGTAAGTTCCGAAATAAGTTCTGTGAAGACCAGTGACTTTTTGGACTTTGTTGAAATGAAGTCTAAGTCAAACTCTTGGAGTTTGACTATCCATGTACTGATTTTTCCACCTATTACCTGTCATGTCAACATGTACTGGAATGGATTCATGACAGCAATGATGGTGGTCTTTCGAAACTGAACATAATGACGAAACCGTTGAACAGCATGAACTGCTGCCAACGCAAGTTTTTCGATGTGAGAATAATTAATTTCTAGTCCTACGAGGCCTCATATCAGGTAATAGATCACATATTCTGCGAACAAGTCATCTTCCTGAACTAAAACCATGCCAATGGTTGACTCTGCTGCAGCCAGATATAATAAGAAAACTTTTTTATAGTTCGGTGGCCAGAGCAGAGGGGCAGTTGTGAGGGCATGTTTTATTGCGTCAAAAGTGCGTTGAGCTGCATCGTCCCAGTAAAAGGGAACATCTTTCTTCAGTAAGTGCATAAATCCTTTGGTGATTTCGGCATAGTTGGTGATGAAGCGTCGTAAAAAGTTCACTTTGCCTTGTAGACTCTGAAGTTGAAGGATTGTACGTGGGGGGGGAAACTGAATTATTGCCTCAACCTTGAGAGGATCGACCATGATCCCTGTTGTTGACACTATGAAACATAACCATCGTCCTAACGTTACGCAGAAGATGCACTTGTTTGGATTCAGACGAATCCGAAAGTAGCAACAACATTCAAAGATAAGTCGGAGGTGTGTGGGATGATCCGTTCTCTTGCGAGATAATGATGCTAAATCATGTAGATAGGCCTCGACTATATGCTTGAGGTCATGAAAAGAAAAATACATGGCCTGCTGAAAGGTGGCTCCAACATTTTTGAGACCAAAAGGCATTTTATGATATGCGAATGTACCCCATGGGTAGATGAATTCCATTTTGTGTTGGTCTTCGGGTTTGATTTGGATTTGATTATATCTTGAAAAAACATCCATGAAAGAAAAGGCTTTGCAACCTGCACATTCATCAATGATTTGGTCGATGAACGGTGTGGGAAAATTATCTTTGGGACATGCCTTGTTCAAATCACGGAAGTTAGTGCATACACGAATCGTGCCTTGTTTTTTATTAACCGGCATGGGGTTTGATGCTCATTGGGTCAAATGGATAGGATAAATAAACCCGACTTTTAGAAATTTCTCAACCTCAACCTTAATGGTTGCTTCTTTCTTAGGATTAACTAGATGAATCTTCTACCGAACCGGCTTGGCATTAGGATACGTTGTAATTTCATGTTCAACTATTCTTAGATTGATGCCTGGAATTTCTTCATAAGACCAGGCAAAAACATCGCAAAATTATTTGAAAAGATCTGTGTAGATTTGAATTTCTTCGGGGGAGAAATCCTCTCTGACGAAGACATTCTCCACGACACCAGGGTTTCAGGAGATATTGATCGATAAGGTTTCAGCGATAGTTTCCATATTACCCTCAGCATAAACCTCGTGTGTAGCTAAGGGATTAATAGAACAAGATCGCTCTCCCGTCATGGTCATGGTGAATTCTCCTGCTTCAATTCATCTTAACTCAAGGAGGAAGTATGATCTGTTATGAAGATCTTCCTAGGGTTTATCCAGACTAGTCATTGCTTCAATTATTGCTTCATCAGAGGGAAAGAATAAGTCCAATGAATCGATGTGAGAGAGAGATCCCTAAGCCCAAACAAGCTCTAGAAGTGGATCTAACTCTTGTGTGGGAGCTGGATCAGTGTGGGCTGAAGTTTTTTGGACTAAAGAGTATGTTACTTCAGCTGCGGATAAGGGCATGGACATGCCCGGGTGTCCTGTCTCATCCATCATGGCCAATGGGGAAGGGAGGGTCCACGGTTCGTCGAAGTAAGTCGTGCGAAACGACGAAACTTGAAAAATCTCAATCTTATGGTGATTGGATATAAACTTGATGTTGCCTTGAGGGGACGGGTAATCGAAGGTACCCATCAAAGATGGGCACAAACCAATCCCTACGTTGAGGATTATCTATCATCGGGACCGTGGATGCCCCCAAAGCAGGATCAGGTCTAGAGGAGGACAATTGATCGATGGACACTATCTGGCCCTCATGTGGAAACAACAAGACCTAGAAAACTGTAGCAACCACAACTTGCATGGCATAAGTCCAACTCCTTCCTAACAAGAGGTTATAGTCAAGGGGAGCATCGACTACCTCTACTTTGACACACACAGTCTTTCCTCCTAACTGCACAGGAAAAGAAGGAACGATACCATGTGGTCAGAATGAATGATCGTCGAAAGCAGTGAGGAGAGTAGGTGACAGAGCCAAAATGGGATGACCAATGGCCTTCCAACATGCCAACGACATAACGCATGTCGAGGCTTCCTAATCAACCACCGTGTGGAAAATATTCCAAGTAAAAGTTTTCGTGGGATAAGCCACTACTATCTAAAACGCTATGTGGTAAGGTAGACGAGGTTTTAAGTCGTTTGTATCCAACATGATTATATCCATATTACAAGTCTCAATAGATCCTAAATCGGTTAACAAGGCTTTCCTCTGGGAAGGGAAGCTTTGGAGGACCTCCAAAGAAGACATCGCACAAGGGGTTTGTGATAAATCCTCCACCACAGAGTAGTTATGGGCGGCCCTTGCGTTTGGGTCATGAGAATATTTTTTAAATGCACCTTTGGGAATGTGTTTCATTGTTTCTCCCAACGTCTTCTCAATTTTTAGAGGAAGAGATGGGAGGTTAGCTTCTTTACCCTTCTCAGAAGTGCTTGGTTTAGTATAGTCGTGCGCTCTAGTCGATATAAAAGCGTCACCCCTAACCATATATATGTTCGTGGATGCGGGGTTGTTCGAAGGCGGATAGGGTTCCTGGTTTCCCCCTTCAGTGCTTGCAGAGGCTTGAGTTAGATTTTGCCCATGCTAAAATGTATTAGTCAACACAGCCTGTTGTTGATGTGTCACAAACTTTTGGGCCTCTGCAAGTCGAGGATAGAGATGGGTTGGGTGGTCTTCCATGTATAAGTTGCATGGATACCTCGTCTTCCATTTTTCGGTGTTGTCCCCACTAGTATTATCGGTAGGTTTTTTCTCCCCCTTACCCTTCTTTTGTTGTTTTTTCTTTCCTTCAGGCTGTTGGGTGGCCTTTGGGTTAGTTGATTGCACTGTGTGTACCTCTAACGTTTGGGTAGGGGGAGCAGCCAAAGTAGTAGTTTGGTTGGCCATTGTGTGTTGTATAGATAACTGCTGCAACTGCTTCGTCAATTACTCAGCGGGCTTTGTGTGTGTTGAACCAACAATACCATCAGCATGTGGTCCAGCTATCTGTCTAGTTTTATCCAGTATTGAGTGTGGCGCATCTAACAAGATGTTGTATAATAAACCGAACTGAGAATATATGAGCTCAAATTGTTGATCTCACATGATGGCATCTTCT
Source organism: Picea mariana (assembly GCA_032191745.1). Classification (NCBI taxonomy): domain Eukaryota; kingdom Viridiplantae; phylum Streptophyta; class Pinopsida; order Pinales; family Pinaceae; genus Picea; species Picea mariana. The sequence goes on along the minus strand of JASDQU010949801.1, from coordinate 15,225 downwards.
TCAAAGAATACACCCGATGTTGCGACGTCTTTGGATAACTATGGGACCAAATACTTAAGGAACCACTCAAGAAGGAATTTTGGTGGGACTGGCACCTTGATTAGACTCTTCCGGTGTCTCCATTCTCGAATGTGATCAGAGATATGGTCCACTGTCGTTTGTTCGAAATTGGCCAGCAGCTTTGTGCCAGCATCATATCTCACAGGTAACTGGAAATGGTTTAAGAAAGACATTGCCAGCTCACCGAAGGAAGAGTATCTTGAGTGATCAAGCTCAATGTACCATTTCACGACACTCCCAATGAGAGTGCATTGAAACAATCGCAACTGTATGGAGTCATATTTTAATGAGTTAGATGAGCACCAAATATGGACGGTAGTCACGTGATCACCTGGATCTTCGTTAGGCTTGGCTTCGAACTTTGGAATGTCTGAAGGAAACTTCGTCGGCATAGGATGCCAATGCGGATCGTGATAAATGGGGTCATTCAACAACCTTGTAAAATCTGGCAAGTGCAAAGTCGCCAGGAAAGGTAGTTTGGGTTGTTGGTGATACCCTGGGAAAAAGGGGCCTAGAGTTTGACTAGCACCAGGTTGCTAGAAAAAGTTTGGCTGCTGGCCCGGATTCTGGTAGAAACCAGGGCCCTGGCCAGCGTATGGATTTTGCATATGTGGAGACATCATCGAATGATTTCCCAAATAGGACATAGATGGTTGGGCATGCATTATATTCGAAGGACTCTGGGAAGGGTTGCCCCATGTTGGTCCCGTGGGGATGGGCATAGTAGTTTGTCCAGGGTTCCATTGATTGTGGAAAGAATTACACCAGCTCAACATTCCAGACGAGATAACGAATCCCTGCCCATAATTCCAAGGTCTCGATGCAGAGAAAGTTCCTAGGTTTGCCCCCTGTGTAGGAATAGTACCCTGTATAGGAATAGATTGTCCAAAACTGGGATTGCCCCCAGTCGAGAAAGTGGCTGAAGAGAAGGCGTTTTTGCCAAAAGTTCCAGTCAAAGAAAACGATGTCGAACCTACCGACATGATATGTGAAGGTGGTCCTTGAATCCCCGCTCCAAAT
>JASDQU010949800.1:30751-53588 GCA_032191745.1 Picea mariana | reverse complement strand
TTGGATTCCTAGTACAACATCTGCACCACCCATGGGTATAGCAATCATTGGACTATTCATTACATATTCCCCCATAGTAAGATTGATCTTATTGCATTTTCCTGAGCAATTGATAGTTCCTCCATCTACAATCATTACTTGAAACTCTGGCGCTAGATATACAAAGCAATTGAGAACTTTGGCTAATTTATAGTGAATGAAATTATGAGTACTGCCAGAATCAATTAGGACAATTACCTTTTCCTTTTTGATGTATCCTTCGATCTTGAGGGTTTTAGGAGTGCTAATTCCAACCAATGCATTACACGATATCGTGGGAGTCAACTCTTCAGATGAAATTGATTCTACGTTTTCATCTTGAGATGGTTCTTGTTCTTGTTCTTCTTCCTCTTCACAATCTATGTAGAATAATTTCTTGTCACCACACTTATGTCCCTTACTGTACTTGTTGTCACAATTAAAGCATAAACCTTTTTCTTTTCTTTCCTCCAATTGTTGAGGTGTCAACCTTGTAGGTTGAGGTGTTTTAGAAGAAGGAGCATTGATCTCTCTATAGATGCTAGGATTGGTCCTTCTAGTAGCCATAGCCATATTTTTACTTTCAACATTTATTGCCACCTTAAATGCATTCTCCAATGATTTAGGTTCCCAAAGGAGAACCTCATGTTGAATGTTATCTTTTAAAGTTCCTATGAATACATCAATCAAGTGCTCTTTTGGAATATCGGTTACCTTTATATTCAATCTTTGGAAGTTCTCAATGTGCTCAGTAATTGAACCCTTTTGCTTGAGATTTATCAATTGGCTAAAGAAGGTATTGCTCCTTGTGTCCTCATAGTGTGATATCATTTCTTCCATGAAAATTGTCCAAGTGATGAGTGATTTGCAAGAACAAAGCCATCGATACCATACAAATTGATTAGGTTCTAAATATAAAGAAGCAATTCGTACCTTTTGTGTATGTGACACATTATGGAGATCAAAGAATTGTTCCATCTGAAGTATCCATGTGATTGGGTCCTTGCCATCAAACTTCCTCATATCGATCTTAGGAACGTGGTTGGTCTTCAAACCAAAGTTGGAGTTTCTCCATTCTTGATTCACCTTCCTTGTGTCCTCATGATGAATTCCATGGGTTGCATTTTCACTTTCAGGTGTCTTCTCTGTTACGAAATTTTTCAATACTTCCGTGATCTCCCGTTTTAAACCCTCCATCATCTCTTGTAGTTCATATTTTTTTACTATATTCTTTTGTAAATCATTTATATCCCTACGCATTTATTCACCTTCATCAAGATTCCAAGTAGGATTGTATGGAGGCTTATTTGGTGTAGAAGTTCCCTTTTTGGGTGGCATGATGGCCAAGTATCACTTTTAAACCTTGATTTTGAGGTGGTTCTACTAGACAATCTTTCTTCTGTTGTATCTCCCAAGTTTCATCCCTTCAGGGTATGAACCTTTCTTTTATGTAGTTCTATGATATTTCTTCTCTGCAATTCCACAGGTTTGATCAAAATTGGATGTGCCAAGTGGAATTTACGGTAAATTCTCCACAACTTGTCGATTTTTGGCCTTTCCAGGAGATCTCACTTGTATAGCGTGCCCCGCACAAAATAATTGATATACAATTCTGAAACTCATACCAGAAATACTACAAATTGTCCATGATCCAATGAAACCAGTCCCACTCAATTTGGATACTCTAGGAACAAGTTATGATTGTTTTACCTGGAACACCTTCTTGTGACAAGTCAATAGGACTAGTCAGATACCCTATCTTACACGGGGTGTATCTACAAATTTAAGATGACCCAGAAGATGAATGGTTTACCATACCTTACTAATTTTTGTGAATAGCCTCCAGATTTCAGGGTCTGAAACATTACAAAAAATTGTTTATAGAGAAAATTTTGCAATGACTCAATTCAGGATGATTCCATAACCCTATCTTGTACAGGCTTTATCTCCGAAAGTATAAGGCCTTAGGAGCTGAAATTTGAACCCAACGTACCTTGATCCGTCTACTAAATATCCTCCAATCCGTTCCTTCTGAAACATTGTAGAAAAAAAGTTATAGTGAAAATTCCAAGGTGTCTCAGATGTAGCAGCGAAACCCCAAGACCTTGAGCTCTGGTACCATATGTTAAGAACCAAATATCAATATAGCATAGAAAAACCTCAAAAAAAATACTCAATGCCTTGAAAAAGAGATAATTTCAGATAATAAGCCTCTTCGAAGGGGCAACCTCCTTTTACCCCACTTAAATGTTCAAGTACAAGATAATTCAAAATGAAAATGTCTCATTGGTATATATAGGAGACTAGGAGGTATAATTACAACTAATGGCCTAAAGCTGACATAAATAAAATAACATTACTAATATAATATGCCCCAATTAAGGGGTAATGAGCCAGTATTAGGGCTTAACATAGTCTCTCACAAAAATAATTTATAATTCATTGTTGTTTTCTTGTTATTAAGGAAAGAAGATAGACCACCACTTATTGAAGTTGTAACAAGGGCCAACTACCCTAATCTTGGGAATTTAACGACTTGGTACACACACAAGAAATTTCACCCTTAAACACATGCCATGAATCTTACAAGTAATGAGGGATTGAACATTAGAGTAGCCTCTCCATGTTGAGCTTGTATGTGGCTGACTTCATTGATGCATGTGTAAGAGTAGTAATAAGGTCATATGGATCACTATTGTAATCTCTTGGAATAATTTCTATGACTATAAAAGATCATGTCTCCTCTTACAGTTCATTTGACACTGATATAGAGTTTGGTTTACAATAATTTAAATTTTCTTTCATCTCATAAAAAAAGTGCTAATTAAATGTCTAAAATGGAGTGGTGCTTTCTACTAACATAAATACTGGAACCATATTCTAACTTCTGAACATTTCTTTAGATAAAAATAAAAAACAATTATACATATGTTGTATCTGCAAATACCAAAATTTGCAAATATTTTAAGCATAATGAAACAATTAATAATCCTAAGGGCCAACTTACAACTTCTTCTAGTAATATCTAGAAGTGAAAATTTTTAATTGGCGCAACTCTATGGAATATTGGAAGGAGATGGGAGCCGTTAATACACATTTCACACCATCCTAGTTCCATGGAATAAATTAAGGAAACCTTAGATTGGGGCCATTCAATCTCGAGCTTTCAAAATATCTACTGAGAAGTCATGTTCAAGGACACCTGTTAAAGCAACTTTATCTTGATTTTACATATGTGACATTCATGATTGACACATGTAAATGTAAGTTAGCTTTAGGTTTCGAAATTCATGAAGTTGTCGATTATTGCGTGTTGCATAGGTACTTTGTTTTGTGGTTTCCAGCGAAAGTCAAGAAGATGGAACATGATTGATTGTTTTTATAGATTCATCTTTATCCACTTCATTTTCGTTAGAGGACAAAGAGGGAGTTGGTGGATTCCACTTTGACAATAGTACAATGAGGGTGGTGGCGAGTTTCAAACCAGTTATGTCCCATTCACTTTCATACGATGACGATATCACTCAATTCAAAAACTCTTATCATTAATGAATGAGCACGGAAGTCCATTTCAAAGGTAACTACTTATGATGAATGATTTATTTTAAACTTAATATGATGATGGTTGTAGTGAATTTAAGAACTAATTATCTTAAGTGGTAATTAATTTCAAAGATAATTATTATGAATAAATTGTTTATGCAAATTAATTATTAATAATGGACAAAGGGTTTAGGTAATATTGAAGGCAATTATTGTTAAACGATGAGGATGGTAGTTAATTTTAATGTTTGGTTATTATTAATGGATAAAAATGGTAGCTAATTTTGACATTAATTATTATTAGTGGTCAACGTTGAAGTTATTTACTATTATTAGATGAAGGCTTGGAAATGATGCGGCATGGCATGGGATGGCTTGGAAATGGAAATGGAATGGCAGTGACATGCCATGGAATGGTTTGGAAAGGCATGACAATGGCATGGCAAGGCATGGAGTGGAAATGGCATGGCATCAACAGTTTTATGGGATTGGGTTTGGGAGGGTATTTTCTCTCCTTGTGTGATTTAACCCAAAAATTGGGTAGGAAAGTGCAATAAACTCTCATAGATGGTGAAGGGAAAAGAATAATGGTTTCAAGTCTCCTTGGTGGAATTTTGGTAGCATAGCATTACTTTCAATGGTGTTTCATGAAATGTAACCTCAAAACATTTATTTGTAGGTGGAAAATGATACCCATTCTAAGATCTAGTTTCCATGTGAACTCTCTCATTCACTTGATCAAAATCAATAATTTTAGTGGACATCATGGAAGACTGAATAAATTTTATTAATAATTGATGGGTTTAACAAAATTTACATAAACCCACTACACAATCTAAACAAAAATGAGTGCATTAATGAGTCATTGACTAGTATTTTTGGCATTTATGAAGGGTTACACATAAATCGAATGATTTTATATATGTCATGCATATAAAGAGGGGAATAATGTGTGTGCCCTAGAAAATGGTCAAATTATGGATTGAATCAACTAAGAAACTAACAACTAGGCTTCTCAAAGGAATGTCAAGGGAAGACTAGGGGCAAGGTTTTGTCCTAAGGAGACTAGGAATACTAGGACTTATACCTATAGGAGAAAATAAAAACTTTTATCATGTAGCTCTAGTAAGAGAAAAAGTTAGGGTTTTGTTGCATTTGAAAACCCTAGTGCTACCTAATTTTCTTGTTATCAAGAAGATAAAGGGACTTGATCTTGTACAAGTATGCGATACAAATTTAGGTTACAAAAATGACTTACCATTGTGTATGCTACCTTATTTATGATCTATAATGGAGTTAGCTAGGGTTTGAAGATCCTGACTTCTAGCAACCCTTGATAAGATATTGGTAGGCGTGTGTACTTCATATTATAAATATATATGAAGTGTTGGGTTGTGCAAATGTTGTCTACTTGCATAATTGAATTTTAGCTTATGTCATCTTCTTAATTGAGTAATTATAGTCCTAGTTATGCAGGTTAATTTGACATAAGATTGAGCTGAGATTGTTAAGTATTTACAATTATGTAGAAGATAAATGAGAAAAATTAATTCTATAATAAATTATTGTAATATGTCATTTTTTAGGTCACAATATTTTCAAGTGACCACTATTTGAGTATGGATTGTCATTGGATTTAGATGGAGATACTTCAAGAGGTAGTCCATATTGTTGGTTGTGAGTTAGAATATGAATATCCACAACATTCATGCAAATAATTCAGAAGGAATGATCTATTGATGATGTAGAGATACATGGTTGATTAGAAAGAAATGCTACTTGAGAACCATTAATTGTTTATGGATTTAGAACTTATCAATATTTTCCACCATAAGATATTCCTTAATGCGTAATGTAAGTATTTATAATCACTTTAGAAAAAAACCAAGGGATTAATACACATAAATTCATACACCTTGGAATTCATACACTTTGAAATTCATATATGCATCAACATAAAATACAGAAACAATGAGATTCATAAAAAATTTGCCATGAAATGTGTGTGTGTGTGTGTGTGTGTGTGTATTCATCATCTAAATTGTACATTTTTTACAAAATGACAACTCATTCCCAATATACAAAGTGACAACAAGTACCTTAACATAAGAAACATCCATATGGTGGCCTAGATACAAAATGGCAGTAGTTGGTCAATCATTGACCACTGCCATCCTCTCCACCCTCAACAACATCCTGAAAATATATCTTTCTTATTTTTCTCGAGGAACCACCTCGATAGGTTCTAGGCCTGGGCATGCTTCGACACTCTGGAGACTCCACAAAGAATAAATAGTGTTACGAGTTTTTTTCCTCAATGCATTAATAGACATACAAAATGATGCTTTGTAATTTAACCTAAGACAACTCACCACATATGATACTATCAATCATGAGGGTGTTACCCTCCTCCACAATCCCAATCTCTCCACGATGCCACCCTACATCAGTTACAAGGATCAAGTTAAGAAAATTAATCAAATATGCGTAAAATAAATTTATGAAACGTAAAACTATATCATCAATGCATTATCTCATCATTAATATATAAGGCCTCGATGGAGATTCACTATAAGATGGAGCACTAGGTTGTACAACCTTCTTCAAGACAACCTCTACTGTGGAAGTCTCGTTCGATGGGCCCAATGGAAATGTTGGTGGGGGTGGGTGGCATACAGGTGGTGCGTTTTGGCACAAGCCAATTTTGGGAGAAAACCAAGGAAATTTTGAAGATTTCAAGATAGCGCTGGAAAATAAGGGAGTGCACCGGAAATACATAAAAACTAGCGCCAGAACGAGAGGAAAACCAACAACGAGAAAAACAGTTACAAAGTGGACAAACTGCTGCAGAGAAGTTGGAAAGTGGAAAAGCGCTGACTTGGAGCAATGGTTGGATCGAGGATCGACCGAGATTAAGTCAAGGAGAAAGTGGAAAAACTCAATCCGCTTAGGATTAGGGTTTTTGTAAGGGCCTTGTCCCAGTTTTGTATAAGTAGAATGTATTAGGACCATGAGAAGTGTGTGTGTATTGTTGAGGATCCATTAGGTCCTTGAGTTGAGTAAAGGTCCTGTTGAGAGACTCGTGCAATCTGTGAGAATGAGTGTAATGAAGGAAGAAATGTACAGTGCATAGCACTAGATTTTGCAAGATTATGAATAAAGATCCAAAGAGACAAATATTTGTGGACGTAGCCCCAAGGGGGTGAAACAAGGTATATATGTGTCATATGTATGAATGGTTGCATTGCTTACTGTTTTGTTTGAGTTAACAAGATTTATGATGAATATGTTAATTAAAAAAGGTTATATTACTGAGCACTAAGGAAATAACTGTAGGATAGCACTAAACAAATGAATTTCATAAGTAGTGTTTAGATCTAAATCTTATGATATAGTAGATAAATAACTCTCATGGAATACTTGCTGCTATAATGATTAATGAATTATTTTGGGCATATACTGTCTCACTAGTAAGAGTTAGAGTTATCATAACATATGGGTATTCGAGGGTTAACACTTGAGTGGATCTAATGCCTCTAAGAGAGAAACACATCTCATCCCAGGGTTGCAAACATCAGATTCCTACGAACACCCATTGAAGTCATCTTGAGTGAGAGTGCGCAGTGCACTTTGTGCACTGTGTTTCCTTCTAGTATTAGGGAGGGCAGATGGTAGAAGGGAAGTTGGCAATCATGTAGTTAGAACCTAGGTCATCCCATAAGAAACCAACAATGATTTTGTTGTTGGTTGGAACTCAAAAGATTAGATCTGGAGGGATGTACCATGCAGTATAGTGCGAGGGTTTAATAAAGGGGATTATTTTAGGGTGGAACCCCATGAAAGTAGATATTGAAAGATGGTTGATAGTTCAAGAACTAGATTTTTCCCATAAAGATAATAAAAGACATAGGTTTAAGCCAAGAAAATACTTGGAGAGACACGTATTCAACGAAATACACCAGGGTTTGTTTAGTGAGTTTCCTACTCTATTTCAGGAGTGGATAACACAATTGAAAGATACCCATTCGATGAATAGAGTTAGATTAGTAGAGTGGACAGAAGAAAGTATCGCGCCGTTGAAAAGGTCAAATAATAAATTCACGTGTCCAATAGATTTTTGGCTAGACAACATTGTAGTGGGGTATATCACTGAGTTTGCAATAGACACATTGAAATATTACAATGTAGCAGAACATGAGTTTCTTAAGGGCCCAAGGGGAAGGTACATCAAGTCATTGTACACTTTGATCAAGAGATTATTGCATGATAACGAGGTATTAACGATGGAATCAGACAACTAAAATACCCTGTGTGCATGGGAGAGTTAGGGGAAACACTAAGGAAGTTCTTATATGGAGGGGGAAATGGATAGAAAAGAGCATAGTAAAGAGAAATATCCCACTATGATGGATCAAGAGGAGATCCAGTAAATTATGCAGAAGGAAGGAATGATGCGTGGTGGAAAACCCTGCCAGTATAAGCTCAATAGGAAAAAAAGAGCAGTAGCCGAGAGGGAAGGCTTGGAGAGTGATGAGGAAGAAGTAGAGGATATTCGTGTTGTGGATCACATTGAAGAAATATTGTGCGCCACATACGAAAGAAATATTAGAGGAGAAGGATCTCATGAGGAAGAAGATACCCCTATCCAAATCTGAATCAGTATAGAACCTACAACCCCATGTACGACTAACACATCATCAAAGAAAGAGTTGTTTATAGAACAAGTGAATGATGGTCAGAAGAATCTAGGAGATCAGAATAGAAGTGAGGGTACAAGTGGAAGTACTAACAACAATACAGGTAGTGGTACAAGTGGAAGTACCAGTATCAACACCAGTGGGAGTTCAAGTCCAGACAACAATACACAAATAGTAGTACCAGGCGGAGCATGTACAACACATTCGAAAATGGTAGGCGTATATCCAATGATACAATTACCAGAGTTTCATGGGGATGGATCAAAAGACCCAAAGAATCACCTATTCATGTGTGAGAAAACATGGGAAGTGAAAAGAGTCACTGATGAGGCAACAAAAGTAGTGCAACTATAAATAACGTTCAGAAACCGTTGTTGGATTGGTATATGAATCTAGCAGTAAAACATCCACAAGGTGCACCATGAATAGTAGCAGAGATCATGAAGGCATTGATCACGAAGTTTCAGAGGACAAAATCAGAGGACCATTTTATGAATGAGATGATTGAGTTAAGACAGAAACTAGGAGAGTCTATATGGGACATCAATTAAAAGTTCAATACATTGAAAGGTAAACTAAAGTATCCCATTTCTGACATGCAGCACAAACAATTGTTTATAAATTCTTAAATACCATACTTCAAATATCCATTGAGACAACAAAAATTTCAAACCTAGGTAGAGGAACTACAAGAAGCGATGCAGTTAGAAGAGAATCAATATAAGCAGATAGATCCATCTATAGAGGAGATGAAGGAAGACCTAAAGAACTTGACGATGCAATTAAACCAGAATAAAAGTAGGGAGAAAAGAGAAGCAGTGTGGTGTACCCTATGCAGATCAGAGGGGCATCACAAGAATGAGTGCTCGACATTTGTGCAGTACCTGGGAGTAGGGTTTCCAAATCCATTGCCTACAGGAGGGCCTTGGTGTGAAATATGAAAGACACATGGGAATGATCTTCATCTCTTCCCTGTGATGCATAAGTACAAGACAAAACCAAAAAGTACTTTCTGTAACTTTTTAAAGTCAGTAGGACATGAAGAAATTGTAGAAGTCTTGAGTTAATGAAGGAAAGAACCTCAAAAGAATACAAGATGTAGGTTGAGTTGATGGTAGAATAGATTGCACCACATTTTGTTAATGCACAACAATTTCAAGCAGTGCCACATTTTCAACACCCCCCACAGTATAATCATGCACCACAGGATCATCAAAAGAACATGGATCCACAGGGGAAAAGAGGAGGATTCGGAGGTAGAGGAAGCGGAGCAATGGGAAGAGGCAGAGGGCTTATTGTCTTTCAGAAACAAGGACACTATGCCATAGATTTTCCTCAACTAGTAGCGACGTGTATTTACTATCGTGCAGTAGATCACGTGACATAAGAGTGCCCGAAGCTGATGACGAATATCTAGGAGAAGTGGAATATTAACAACCAGAATGTTCATTCGATTGCTACAGAAATAATGGATCCTGGGAGGAACATCAATATAGTGACTACAGGAGGAGTGAAGACAAGATCATATGCATAGGATCAGAAGAAGGAATCTCAGTGCTAGATTTAGAAGAACACTCAACCACAACAACAATTTGATGTAAAGAAGGAGAAGGAAACTTTCAAGGAAGAAAAGAAGGATTTCCTGAAGGAGAATGAAGCCTACACATCAAACACTGTGTCGAGTTATGATACTCCTATTTTTTATATGTCTCGGTCTTTGGATCATACTTACAAAGGAGAGAAAATAGAGAAAGTAACTTAAAGAATTTCTTAGAATCTTGCTTTAAATTACTTAATGATAAGAATGCTATGGAGTTGTTTAAAAATATGCTTGAGAAATATAGCATAGAAGAAGGGATAGGAAAAAAAGCAAATAATATTAATCAGGTCCATATAATTAAAAGAACCAGTAGAGAGTTTATATTGAATGAAAATATATGAGACTTTAATATGGTAAATGTTATCCTGGACTCGGGATCAGATGTCAACATTTTTTCAAAGAAGACTTGGGAAGCAATGGGAGAACCTACACTAGGGCATTCCAATATCTAGTTGAAGCTAGCAAACTAGTAGAGAGTGATTCTCATAGGTAGATTGAAGAATACAATAGTGGATCTAGATGATGTGCACACCACAAAAAACTTTGAAGTAATGGATATGGTGGATGAGTCTACACCATTTCCAACACTGTTGGGAATTGAATGGGCTTTTGATAATCAGGACATAATTAATTTAAAGACTAGAAAGATGATATTTGAACCTGGGAACTTTAGGGTAGTAGAACCTTTAGATCCTTCAAATTATGAAAGACATGTAGAACATGTGCCTGACGGTGTTCTAGAAGATGATGTGAACCAACTATATAGCACTACTACGCGATAAGAATACTATGTAAATCCAACTACAAATGGAGTACTCAATTGGAGAATTATCAATTCCGACATGTCAAATTCAGATAGTGGAGTAGAAAAATGGAATCAAAGATTGCATGAAGTCTCTACTAGGAGGTGCACTAGAGTTACACGCATAGTAAGATGGGTTGGAATAGAAGTAAGATAGTTTCCCACATTTACTGAAGAAGAAGATCTAGAAAAATTCCCGACAGAGTTTGAATCAGAGGTTTTGGATAGTCAAAGATTATTAGTGTTGGATATAGCATTGAGGGACACACCTACACGATGGTGGGGTTCACATAAGGAGGTAATTAGGATTGGTATCCGTGTAAGCAACTGATGCGCATAAGATTTAGAAGGAGTCCCCAGGATACACCCTTACCAAAGTATGATGGAAGAGGGAGCCCAAGAAATCATATAAATTATTGTGTCACTAACTGAATAGTGGTACCACTCAAGGAATGGATGCATTACTTATTCATACATTAGAAGGGATACCTAGTAACTAGTACAAGGACCAGGAACTGCGAAAAGAAACTGTGAGTTGGGATGCAGTGCAACATAACTTTATTAGTACCTTTTCATTTGAAAGTGAAAATCCATGGGTGGATCTCGCATTACAGAGGATAAAAAGGAAGATATTTGAAGAGTATGGTGTAGATACAGTGAAAATAGACAAAGATTACATAAAATAAACACTTGAACAATTAGTTTATTATTATCAAGTCGCAGAGGGTAAAGGATAAAGAGGGTTGGAAGGACCCCAGTTACAATCAAAAGAGTTCACTGCACCTATGAAGATTAAGAAGGTTGATATTGGGGCTGAAGAAAATCCCAAGATAGCCAACATTGGATATTACTAGGACAATGATACAATGGAAAAGATAATTGAATTACTGCGTGAGTATAGTGATTTGTTTCCAGCTACATTTTCAGAGATGAAAGGGGTAGCAGGAGAACTTGGAGAAATGAAGATAAACCTCAGACTAGATGCAAGACCAATCAGGCAGAGACCATATAGATTAAACCCCATCTATAAGCAAAAGGTGAAGGAAGAAATTGATAGAATGCTAGAATCCGGAATCATAGAGCCCGCGGAAGAATCAAAATGGATTAGTCTAATGGTGGTCCAGGAAAATAAGGTTGGAGGGATTAAGATATGTGTTGATCTAAGGAAATTAAATGATGCATTCATGCATGATCCTTTTCCTACTTCATTTACATATGAGGTTTTAGAGAATGTGGGAGGATAGGAAGTGTATTCTTTCATAGATGGATTTTCAGGTTACCATCAGATCAAAATTCCTCCAGAGGACAGGTACAAAACTACATTTGCAACAGAATGGGGGTCATATTAGTACACAGTAATGCCATTTTGTTTGAAGAATGCACCAACAATATTTTCCATAGTAGTAACTACATTTAATGATTTTATACATAAATTTTTAGAAGTTTATCTGGATGATTGGACAATATTCAGTATATTAAAGGACCATGTATAAATTATGAGGTTAATGTTAGAAAGATGTAGGAAATGTCATATTTCCTTGAACATTAATAAATGTATATTTCATACACCATTTCGAATCCTACTTGGAAACATTGTATGCAAACAGGGATTGATAGTAGACCCTGCAAATATTGATGCTATTGTCAATTTACCACCACCAAAGTTAGTGTGCCAGTTGAGAAAAACATTGGGCCACACAGGGTACTACAAGAAATTCATAAAGGGATATGCAAATATTACTACACCCGTGGAGAATTTACTAAATAAAGACATCAGGTTTCAATGGAATGATGAATGCCAAGAGAGCTTGGACATACTGAAAGAGAAGATGGTGAAAACACCAATTCTGAGCTTTCCATATTGGACAAAATAATTTCATGTGCATGTGGACGCTTCATCCATTGCACTTGGAGCAGTATTGGAAAAACCAGGTGAAGGGGACATTGATCACCCAATATATTTTGTTAGTATAAATTTGTCTAAGTTTGAGAAGAACTATAATACTGCAAAAAGGGAAGGTCTGGCTATGGTATATGCCTTAAAGAAATTCAAACATTATTTATTAGGTCAACATTTTAATATGTTTACAGATCATTATGCTTTGAAGTACCTAGTTAACAAGCCAGTGTTGGGGGGAAGGATAAGATCAACTATTAAGAATTACTAATTGAGAGGAGCCAAATAAATTGGAGGAGAATTTTCTTCATGCTAACTTATTTTCTGTTCAGATTGTTGATGATTATTTTGCTAAAATTGTTGCATTCTTGAGCATGGGAATGGATCCCAAGGAATTTATTGTCGTGCAAAAAAATAGTTGGTAGTGTGCGTTGCAGACTATCAGTTGATTGCAGGTCATTTATACAAGTTAGGTGTAGATGAAATTCTAAGAAGATGTGTGATGGAGTATGAACGTTCCATGGTGTTAGTAGAAGCACATGAAGGAATAGCTGGAGGGAACTATGAAAGAAATCCTACAACACAGAAGGTATTGTGCATGGGATTATGGTGGCCTACAATGCATAAGGATGCAAAGGAATAATGTCAGACCTGTCATGTCTGTCAGAGGGTGGGAAAACCATCCAGAAGGGATGAAATGCCACTTATGCCCCAAGTAACCTTACAAGTATTTGAAAAATGTGCTATGGATTTCATTGGACCCATTGATCCACCAGCAAGGAGATCAGGAACAAGATACATCAGCACTATGAGATAATACTTAACCAGGTGAGAAAAATCATCTCTAGCAAAGGATTGCAGTGCAGAAACTACAACGCAGTTCCTCTTTGAGAACGTGGTGACAAGATTTGGATGTCCTAGAATTTTCTTGAGTGATCAGGGAACTCATTTTATTAACAGTACAATCATAACTTTGATAGAATAATTTAAGATACATCATCAAAAGAGCACACCTTACCATCCTCAAGAAAAATGGTATAGTAGAAGATTTTAACAAGATTATAGAAAATGCATTGACAAAGATCTGGAATGTGAATACAGATGATTGGGATTTGAAGGTATCAACAATATTATGGGTTTACAGGACTACATGCAAGAAACTTACAGGAAATACACCATTTAGACTAGTGTATGGGCAGGAAGCAGTGGTTCCATTGGATTATTTAATACCTAGTCTATGCATTGCAACAATAACCAACATGACATAAGAAGGTGTTGTGCAGGAAAGATTGGATCAACTGATGGAGTTGGAAGAAGACAAAATTTTAGCAGGATTTCATCAAGCGGTATAGAAAACGAAGGAAAAATCTTGTCATGATAGGCACATAAAGAAGAAAAGGTTTAAGGAAGGAGATCTAGTTCTCCTCTATGGCATCAGATATCTACAAGACCCTGGGAAGTTCAAGATGCACTGGTTAGGGCCTTATCAGGTAGAGGCCATCACAAATGGAGGTGATGTACAACTGAAATATATTGAAAGGAATAATATCAGAGGACTGGTGAATGGCAGTCGACTGAAACTGTATCAAGATAGTTGACCTAACAACCTGAGGTAAAAACATTGAGAGAAGGTATGATTGTACATATTGTATATAGTATATGTTGGAAGAAAAAGACAAAAATCCATAAAAATAAGAAATATAACAAAAATACAAAAAGACAGAAGAATATTAGAGGGTTTTTAATGTAATAGATTTGTTAGCATTAACAATGTGCCGCAAAAAAACCAGTGGTGAAGACATTGCACGTTGGAAAATAGTCGACAAACACAAAAAATGGATAGCATAGGAAAAAGTGGAAAAGTGACAACTGTCAGTGCGAAAGAGTTATCAGTACACCATCCCACTATAAAGTAGGAAAAAGGGGGCAAAGGCAGTCAATTGTGTTTTTTCTAAGGAGAAGACTAAAAAATGAACCCTTAACGCGAAAAAGTGAGAATTCATGATAACTATTGGATATTTATAGTTGAGTAGTCCAGATTTTAGTAGGATGTCGCCACCAAGAATTGGAGCGACGAGAAGGGTCGATCGTAACACAAGAAACAATGTTCGGGCGACACAAACAGGGACAAAGGACATGCCAAAAATTTTGGATGTCGATGAGATCCATACGCCGAAGTATGAGCCACATAGCACGCAGGCCGAGAAAGAAGGAAACCTAGTATGGGAGGTCGGGCAGCTAGAGGAGTATGCAGAAATGACAGAATCCAATGCATCCAGGAGAAAAGGGCCACAATAGGAAGAACAACTGTAGGTTTTGTACAATAGAGCCTAAACCTGGAAGAAGAACATGAAACAAAGCATGAGTATGTACCAGAGGTCCAGGCATCCACCCCACAAGGGGAGAAGAAAAATAAAAGTAAAATCAGTGCACAAGGAGTACAACGCGCATAGGCGAAGTTGGAAATAGTTATGCCACATATCCTAGAGGGAGTAAAAGACGATGAAGAAATGGTGAGAGGAGTAAACACCATGAAATAATAAGATTATGATGTTGCATATGTTGTCAAATTCCCAGATTTGGCGCAACAAAAATATGTGGAATGTGAAGGAGAAGGCCCATTAGGTGCACCACTGTTGGAGCCTGTGCAGTGGGTCCCGGGACTCTACAACACAGGGATAATCAATATGTTAGATATACCACACTTTGGGTGCAGTAAACACATCAATGGATGTGTGAAACAACTCTTAGTAAGAGTGCATGGAGGATTTTTTTGGATGGATAGGCCAGTTCCTATCAATGTGGACATGATCACAACTATCACTAGGCTACCCACAGATGGGGAGAATCTAGAGCAATAATTAAAAGATAATACAATGGAAAAGGCCATCTTCGATGAAATCAAGGCATAATATGGCACAGAGAGAGGAAATAGGGGAATCAGGATCAGTGACATCAACAATCCTGCGACAATATTGTCCTCAAGGATGCTAGGGTGAAAAATGATGCACAAGTGTAGGAAGGAATAAGTTCCAGCAAGCATGGTAGAAGCTATGGCACAATGCGTGAAGGGGAGCTCAATGAGTTGGGCCCCGTACTTTCTCAATTCATTCCTGGAGGATTGTAAAGACACACAGGATTGGGGCTCTGAGTTCCACTACTCATGGTTACTCATCCTCATTACACTGATGGGGTGGAAAGAACCAGTGTACAACAAGTACATAGAGAGGATAGGAAAGTGTGGCACAACTTGCTACACTTCTCTTAGGAGCACAACAAACCCAAACAGGAAGACTACAAACAATGACACATTTGTGTGGTAATTGTTAGAGATCGAGCAACTAGTAGTCATTACCTGGAGGATTTCACCAAAGACTATCCAGGAGTTTGGAAATACAACAAATTTTCAGGAAACATGCCAGAACATGTGGGTACAGGTGAAGAGGGACCCAACTAAAGAGTGGCTACAACTGAGTTATTGTGTGATGATGCAGGACATACAGATGGAGGTACAGAAGTGGCCTAAGGAATGTAAATTTCCTGTAATCCCAAGGATAGTGCCAGGAGCACAAACTCATACATAGGACAGAACAGTCCCTGCACAACAGATAGACACAAACAATGCAAGAAAAAAGAAGAATTTCGCACAAGGCCAAGTGGGGGTAAGCAGCCCAATCCAAAAGAAACATAGAACATAGAAGAAACCACAGAGTGGTTTCACACAAGGGTCACCACACAAAAGACAAAAACGAGGAGTTACAATAGAACAGGTGCGCGCGAGAGAAGAAACGGAAGATACACAAGAAATACCAATGGAGGAAGAAATTGGGAAAGAGACAGGAATGGATACATAGATGCCAAAGGTATCTGAGCCATTAGATGCTCAAAAGAAGATGACATAGGAGTAAGAAAGTGGCCTTAGGAAGAAGGAAAAGGCCAACAAAAAACCACTAGAAACATCACTGACAACAGATGATGTTGAACTAATAGCCACAACAGTCGAAGACTGACTATCTGAGGTGTGGGAGAATGTTGAGAACCACAGGGATTCGATTCTAGAGCAAGTACACGAAGTGAAAACTATGCAAGAGCAGTTGAGGATCAAGGTGGAGAAGCCACAAAAAGAGAAACCAACAAAATCTAAGGAAGGAGTGTTTGTTGGAGAAACAATGAAAATTACAGCACAGGGGAGTTCCAACTTTATCATACCGCAAAGATGTTGTTCATTGATGAGGAGGCAACATAGAATCCCTTGAAGGAAATTGAGACATTGGACTTATCATTGCCCATGATCCCAATGAAGGTGCTCTATAAATTACAAATTAGTGTCACACAGGAAATTCAGTCCAGGGCAAGGTTTGATGTGACAAACTTACAGATAACGCAGGAGGAAAAGATCACACTGAAAGAAGCAGTTATCCAAGAAGGGTAGACAAAGAAGATAACACAATAAAAATTAGAAGAGGTGGAGAAGCACATTAGCACAGTATTCCAAACCATCCCAAATAGCGCAGAGTTAGAGGGAGTATCTTCTGAAGAGAAGATGAGTAAAACAATGCAGGCCTTTGAGCAGTACAAGGACTAGATAAAAGAGCTAGAGAAGTGTGCAGTACCCATTACTCTTCCAGAAGTCAGAGCGCAATGAGAGAAAGATGCCACAAAACTTGAATAAAATCTAGTGCAGGCTATCTAAAGGATGATAGAACTATTGGAGCACAATGTCCAATTGTGGACGCACATCCAAGAAGATGGAAGCTTGCAGGAGCTGCAAGGAAGGGAAGATATGGTACATGCAGTAATGGCATAGTTAAAAAAACAATAGAAGACGATGTCACTGCCAAAAAATATTAAGACAACTGTAGAGATGAATATCCTATAGGCAGACAAGCTTAGTTGGAGCTTTTGCAGACAAGGATGAATAGCTAGTCATGGAGATTGATGTAGAAAAATCATGAGTGGAACAGATAGGCTTGGAGGGAGGATATATATTAAATCCTCCAGTCACTACGCAGATGGTAGAAGCCATGGCATAGAAGAGAAACTAGGTTCAAGAGAAATTTGAGTGAACAACATAGATGTATGAAGCACTGGCACAAGAAAAAAAAGATGCAGAAGTATGTGAGTGACTCGGGATGAGTCACGATGTCATTTTTGGGGGCCTATTGGTGCAGGCCAATTTTGGGAGAAAATCAAGGAAATTTTGAATATTTCAAGACAGTTTCGAAAAATAGGGTTGCTCGCCCGAAATAGAGGAAAAGCAGTGCCAAAAAAAGTGGAAAACCAACGTCGATAAAAGTAGTTACAAAGTGGAAAGACTGCTACAGAGCAGTTGGAAAGTGGACAAGTGCAAACTTGGAGCAACAGTTGGATCGAGGACTGACCAAGATTAAGTCAAGGATAAAGTGGAAAAACCTAATCTGCTTAGGGTTAGGGTTTTTGTAAGGGTTTTGTTCCAGTTTTGTATAAGTAGAATGTATTAGGACCATGAGAGGGGGGTGTGTATTTTTGAGGTTGCAATAGGTCCTTGAGTTTATTAAAGGTCTTGTTGAGAGACTTGTGTGATATGTGGAGATCGAGTGTAATGAAGGAATACATGTACAGTGTGCAACACTAGATTTTGCAAGAATATGAATAAAGAGATAAAGAGACAAATCTTTGTAGATGTAACCCTAGGGGGGGTGAACCATGATATATTTGTGTCACATGTATGAATGGTTACATTGTTTAATGTTGTGTTTGAATTAACAAGATTTATGATTAATATGTTAATTGAAAAAGGTTATATTACTGTGCACTAAGGAAAGAACTGCAGAATAGCACTAAATGAATGAATGTCATATGTAGTGTTTAGATATGAATCTTATGATACAGTAGATGAATACCTCTCATGGAGTACTTGCTGCTATAATGATTAATGAAGTCTATTGGTCATATATTGTGTCACTAGTATGAGTTATGATTTAGAGTTAGCATAATATATGGGTATTTGAGGGTTAACAGTTGAGTGGATCTAATTCCTCTGAGAGAGAAACACATCCCATCCCAAGGTTGTAGACATCTTACGACCACCCATTGAAGCCATCTCGGGTGAGAATTCACAGTGCACTTTGTGTGTTATGTTTCCTTCTGGTATCCAAGAGGGTCGATGGTATAAGGGAAGTTGGTAATCCTGTAGTTAGAACCTAGGTCATCCCATAAGTAACCAATGGTGTGGATGGGTGCCCTATGTGTGAATCCATTAAGTATGCGTGCAATAAGACTAATGCTAAGTGTGAGTTTTGATGGACCCTCATAGGCTATACAAGTTATTTCAACTCCCCAGGCTTGGAGAAAGGTAACCCAAAAGAAATGTTGAGGTTTCGAGGGAGTGTAATAGTACTATAAGTAGAAAATATATCTGCAGCCTGCATACATATTAATAAAATAGAACTATTAGTACCAAATAGTAAAATTCAAAAACATAAACACAAACAATTTGAGAATTATACAATATTTAACTCTACACATGATACCTATGATGCAGGTGACTTTTCCATCCTAGATAGACATTCCCCAACATCGCCTAGTCCCAAATCCTGTAGAAACATGAGAACATTAAAAATTTGAGGATGCTATAAAATAAAGAAATGACTATGGTGAATTTATCAAATGTGATGCATACATGTGTGTGGGGTGTACCCAATGAATATGTTGCCTCTATTGTTGCATCAGTGGTGGGGATAGGAACTGATGTATCCATCAACATAGAGTGTCTACTGCTTGGATGTAACAACTGCAAAACAACATACATTAAAATATGGATATAAATACACAAAATACAAAATAAATATATAACAATGAAGGACATAGATATGGTTAAGATACTAACCTCCTCCATGAAGCTATGTTGTACAGTAGGCTCTATAGGCCCATAGCATGTCTTCCTGCAGCTAAAGCATCTGTGAGGTTCACATGGATGACCGTTATAGCCATGTGCTTTCTCCTCAATGTACTTTCCTATTCATGTTGAAGCTCCAACCCCTCTATCAATGTCACTGGCATGCACCTCCTACTAAGATAGTGTAAAAAAGATACTCAGTTGCACTAGGATATGATTCAATTATGAAATGGCTAGATGTACCTATTGCAAGCTCTTTGTAACAGGAAGATTTTGGGTAGGGGGGTGAGGCCTTCTCTTGGGGGATGAGGACCTAACATGGGGTTATTTTGGACATGATCTCAGTTCTGTGCGGACCCTCGACCCACCCTTGGAAGTCACCAATGTCAAAGTAGTTAACATGCTTGCCCAAAATAAACTCAATCCATACTTTCTCATAAAATATAAGGGCATATCCTTGATATTGGAGGGATGTTTAACAAAAACCATATACCACCTATCCATCCAATTTTGACTAATCTAGGGATGGATGCACCAGTCAATCAAGATGTTTTTCTTGGTCAAACATAGTTCTTGTTCATTTCTAGGATCCCTAAAAATAGACAATATTTTTTTTTTTAAATGCCCTATTCTTTGACTTGGTTTCTGTCCAAACTAGTGTTATAATACTCATACATTGATTCCCTATCATAAGAAATAAAGGTCAGTTTTCTTTAGGCACTTGTAATGGACTTCACAAATATGTACAAAGAAGTGGCCAATGAGAGTCTTCTAGACTCTCTAGTGCCCCTTAATTGTTCCTCAAGGGTTCCTAATATAACCAACTCATCATCAATTTGAGTGTTTACAGTGGGTGCTTGTGGTGGGTTGGGGTTTTGATCTTCTTGGTTTTATTCAGAGCATTTTACAATGTCTCGTGGTTCCATTTTATTATAAATGTTGCAATTTAAAATCCATGGCATGTAAATTAGGTTGGTTTTTTAATTAAAATACAAAATTATAATTTTTTTTTAATTTAGATTCTTGGTAGAAAAAGACTAAACTGAAAATGACTAAATTGGGATAAAAATAAGATAAATCAAACATACCTGGACGCTGTGGTAAGATCCTCCCTTTGTTTCTCCTCTCTATATCCTCTTTATTTTCTCAATGAGAGTCAAAACATGAGCGCAATTTGTGTACATTGAGCACAAATCGCGCTCATGGCCCTTTAAAAATGTTTAACATTTGGAACGTGTGCACATTCGTATGAACACACACTCGTTCTTGCCACTAAACCAACGTGGAAATCCTTGTGGAGGTTCAGACACTTCCAAACCTATAGGTTTAGGAATGTGTGCGCATTCCTAAGAATGCACACGCATTCCTGCTGACCCACTTGGCACCTTTTCGGCCACAAACTTCTTGCACTCACCCCATAGTGCATATTGCACATCTTGATATGGATGATCTATTACATAATCTCTTGTTGTGATAATGACCCAATGGGTCTTCTTTTATAGTCTTAATATCTAACCAATTTCCATAGAATCTAAAATATCTTTTCCACAAGTAACCGTCAGTTGTTAGAGTTGACTCTGCTAAATTCTCTCTATTGAGTCGTCTCGACAAGGATTCTCTTTTCGACCGCCTTCACATCCAACTTGTAGTCGATTGTTGGGCTTGTTGATCCACCACTCAATTATATTCAATTTTTGGTCGATTTTCCAACCGATAGGAATGTCAACTACTCGATCGATTAGTGTAGTGTGTTCGTCGATTTCCCAACCAACTATATCCAGATGTAGATCGACCTGTCGATCGAATGAACCTAGGAGATGTGTGATGAACAATCAATGCTTAAAGTTCCAATAATTTGTAGCAACAATATCTTGACATGCATTGTAATTCCTATGAGCTACTATAATCGATAGAGTGAGTTTTCCTCTTCAACCCACTACTTGAAGAGAATTTGTTATTATTTCCATCAAAAATGACTTAGATATGTCCTTGAGAAGATCAAACCTTGAGGAAGGAATATTGGAGAGCCACCACTCCACTAGTATAATGTACTTTGTAACATTCCTTTCGGAGTAATAGAATCCATGTCTTCTTACCTACTAAATCTAAATCTTATTTATTGCATTTATTAATATGCTTTCAACTTAAATTCCAATAATAACCTTTGTTAGTTTTATAGCCATTCCAAAGGCCAACTTACAACTTCTTATAGTAATATCTAGAAGTGAAAATTTTTAATTGGCGCAACTCTATGGAATATTGGAAGGAGATGGGAGCCATTAATACGCATTTCACACCATCCTAGTTCCATAACATAAATGAATGAAACCTTAGATTGGGGACATTCAATCTCGAGCTTTAAAAATATCTCCTTAGAAGTCATGTTTAAGGACACCTATTAAAGCAACTTTATCTTGATTTTACATATGTCACATTCATGATTGACAAGTTGGCTTTAGGTTTCGAAATTCATGAAGATGTCGATTATTGCATGTTAATTCATGAAGTTGTCGATTATTGCATGTTTCATAGGTTCTTTGTTTTGTCGTTTCCACCGAAAGTCGAGAAGATGGCACATGATTGTTTGTTTTTATAGATTCATGTTTATCCACTTCATTTTCATTAGAGGACAAAGAGGGAGTTGGTGGATTCCACTTCGACAATAGTACAATGAGGGTGGTAGCGAATTTCAAACCAGTTATGTCCCATAAATAGACATTTCACTTTCATACGACGAGGATGTCACTCAATTTTAAAACACTTTATCATTAATGAATGACCGTGGAAGTCCATTTCAAAGGTAACTACTTATGATGAGTCATTTATTTTAAACTCAATATGATGATGGTGGTAGTGAATTTAAGAACTAATTAACTTAAGTGGTAATTACTTTCAAAGATAATTATTATTAATAAATTGTTTAGTCAAATTAATTATTAATAATGGATGAAGGATTTAGGTAATAATTTTGAATGTACTTATTGTTAAATGATGAGGATGGTAGTTAATTTTAATGTTTGGTTATTATTAATGGATAAACGTGGTAGCTAATTTTAACATTAATTATTATTAGTGGTCAATTTTGATACTAATTATTATTAGTGGATGAGCGTAGTTGTCAATTTTGAAGTTACTTATCATTAATGGATAAGGGTAATAGTCCATTCCAAAGTAGAATACGTTAATTAAAAGTAGAGTAAGTTAATTAATGGATGAATTCAACTTTTTTCCATTGATATTCCTCCCCAAATTAAGTAAGAATTTTGTCAAAATATATAATTTTAATTGATTAGATAACTTTGACCATTCCCTCAAGGGTTTTGTGTCATTTTAATATTACCTAGATCATTTGAATTCTTGATGTCACTAAAAAAAATAAACTCACTCATTCCGTAAATAGTTG
>JASDQU010949800.1:0-19478 GCA_032191745.1 Picea mariana | reverse complement strand
ATGTTGGGGAATGTCTATCTGGGATGGAAAAGTCACCTGCGTCATAGGTATCATGTGTAGAGTTAAATATTGTATAATTCTCAAATTGTTTGTGTTTATGTTTTTGAATTTTACTATTTGTTACTAATAGTTCAATTTTATTAATATGTATGTAGGCTGCGGATATATTTTCTACTTATAGTACTATTACACTCCCTTGAAACCTCGACATTTATTTTGGGTTACCTTTCTCCAAGCCTAGGGAGTTGCAATAACTTGTATAGCCTGTGAGGGTCCATCACAACTCACACTTAGCATCAGTCTTATTGCACGCATACTTAGTGGATTCACACACAGGGCACCCATCCACACCGTTGGTTACTTATGGGATGACCTAGGTTCTAATTACAGGATTACCAACTTCCCTTATACCATCGACCCTCTTGGATACCAGAAGGAAACACAACACACAAAGTGCACTGTGAATTCTCACCCGAGATGGCTTCAATGGGTGATCGTAAGATGTCTACAACCCTGGGATGGGATGTGTTTCTCTCTCAAAGGAATTAGATTCACTCAACTGTTAACCCTCAAATACCCATATGTTATGCTAACTCTAAATCATAACTCATACTAGTGACACAGTATATGACCAATAGACTTCATTAATTATTATAGCAGCAAGTACTCCATGAGAGGTATTCATCTACTGTATCATAAGATTCATATCTAAACACTACATATGACATTCATTCGTTTAGTGCTATTCTACAATTATTTCCTTAGTACACAGTAATATAACCTTTTTCAATTAACATATTCATCATAAATCTTGTTAATTCAAACACAACATTAAACAATGTAACCATTCATACATGTGACACAAATATATCATGGTTCACCCCCCTAGGGCTACGTCCACAAAGATTTGTCTCTTTAGCTCTTTATTCATATTCTTGCAAAATCTAGCGTTGCACACTGTACATGTATTCCTTCATTACACCCGATCTCCACATATCACACAAGTCTCTCAACAAGACCTTTAATAAACTCAAGGACCTATTGCAACCTCAAAAATGCACACCCCCCTCTCATGGTCCTAATACATTCTACTTATACAAAAACCCTTACAAAAACCCTAACCCTAATCATATTAGGTTTTTTCACTTTATCCTTGACTTAATCTCGGTCGGTCCTCAATCCAACTATTGCTCCAAGTTTGCACTTGTCCACTTTCCAACTACTCTATAGCAGTTTTTCCACTTTGTAACTACTTTTATTGACGTTGGTTTTCCTCTTTTTCGACATTGTTTTTCCTCTATTTCGGGCGAACACCCCTATTTTTTGGCACTGTCTTGAAATATTCAAAATTTCCTTGGTTTTCTCCCAAAATTGGCCTGCACCAATAGGCCCCCAAAAATGACATCGTGACTCGTCCCGAGTCACTCACAGACTCCTGCATCTTTTTTTTCTTGTGCTAGTGCTTCATACATCTATGTTGTTCACTCGAATTTCTCTTGAGCCTAGTTTCTCTTCTATTCCACGGCTTCTACCATCTGCGTAGTGACTGGAGGATTTAATATATATCCTCCCTCCAAGACTATCTGTTCCACCCACGATTTTTCTACGTCAACCTCCATGACTAGCTATTCAGCCTTGTTTGCAGAAGCTCCAACTAAGCTTGTCTTGCGATTTTCTGCACTTGCATTGCTTTCTCTTCTGCCTGTAGGATATTCATCTCTACAGTTGTCTTAATATTTTTTGGCAGTGACATCATCTTCTATCGTTTTTTTAACTATGTCATTACTGCATGTAACTTATCTTCTCTTCCTTGCAGCTCCTGCAAGATTCCATCTTCTTGGATGTGCGTCCACAATTGGACACTGTGCTCCAATAGTTCTATCATCCTTTGGATAGCCTGCGCTAGATTTTCTTCAAGTTTTGTGGCATCTTGTTCTCGTTGCGCTCTGACTTCTGGAGGAGTAATGGGTACTGCACACTTCTCCAGCTCCTTTATCTGGTCCTTTTACTGCTCAAAGGCCTACATTGTTTTCCTCATCTTCTCTTCAGAAGATACTCCCTCTAACTCTGCGCTATTTGGGATGGTTTGGAATATTGTGCTAGTGTGCTTCTCCATCTCTTCTAATTTTTATTTTGTTATCTTCTTTGTCTGCCCTTCTTGGATAACTGCTTCCTTCAGTGTGATCTTTTCCTCCTGCGTTATCTGTAAGTTCGTTGCATCAAACCGTGCCCTGGACTTAATTTCCTGTGTGACACTAATTTGTAATTTATAGAGCACCTTCATTGGGATCTTAGGCAACGCTAAGTCCAATGTCTCAATTTATTTCAAGGGATTCTATGTTTCCTCCTCATCAATGAACAACATCTTAGGGGTATGATAAAGTTGGAACTCCCCTGCGCTGTAATTTTCATTGTTTCTCCAACAGGCACTCCTTCCTTAGTTTTTGTTGGTTTCTCTTTTTGTGGCTTCTCTACCTTGATCCTCAACTGCTCTTGTGTAGTTTTCACTTCGTGTACTTGCTCCAGAATCGAATCCCTGTGGTTTTCAACATTCTCCCACACCTCAGATAGTTGGTCTTCGACTATTGTGGCTATTAGTTCAACATCATCTGTTGTCAGTGATGTTTCCAGTGGTTTTTTGTGGGCCTTTGCCTTCTTCCCAGAGCCACTTTCTTACTCCTATGTCATATTCTTTTGAGCATCTAATGGCTCAGATACCTCTGGCATCTATGTATCAATTCTGGTCTCTTTCCCAATTTCTTCCTCCATTGGTATTTCTTGTGTCTCTTCCATTTCTTCTCCCGCACGCACCTATTCTATTATAACTCCTCGTTTTTGTCCTGTGTGGTGACCCTTGTGTGAAACCACCCTGTGGTTTCTTCTATGTTCTATGTTTCTTTTGGATTGGGCTGATTATCCCCACTTGGCCTTGTGCAACATTCCTCTTTTTGCTTGCACTGTTTGTGGTTGCCTGTTGCACAGGGACTGTTCTGTCCTATGTCTGAGTTTGTGCTCCTGGCACTATCCTTGGGATTACAAGAACTTTACATTCCTTGGGCCACTTTTGTACCTCCATCTGTATGTCTTTCATCATCACGCAATAACTCAGTTGTAGCTACTTATCAGTTGGGTCCCTCTTCACTTGTACCCACATGTTATGGAACATTTCCTGAATATTTGTTGTATTTCCAAACTCCTAGACAATATCTGGTGAAATCCTCCAGGTAATGACTACTAGCTGCTTGATCTCTAACAATTACCACACAAATGTGTCATCATTTGCAGTCTTCCTGTTTGGGTCTGTTGTGCTCCTAAGAGAAGTGTAGCGGGTTGTGCCACACTTTCCTATCCTCTCTATGTACTTGTTGTACACTGGTTCTTTCCACCCCATCAGTGCAATGAGGATGAGTAACCATGAGTAGTGGAACTCAGAGCCCCAATCCTGTGTGTATTTACAATCCTCCAGGAATGAATTAAGAAAGTATGGGGCCCAGCTCATTGAGCTCCCCTTCATGCATTGTGCCATAGCTTCTACCATGCTTGCTGGCACTTATTCCTTCCTACACTTGTGCATCATTTTTCACCCTAGCAGCCTTGAGGAAAATATTGTCGCAGGATCATTGATGTCACTGATCCTGATTCCCCTATTTCCTCTCTCTGTGCCATATTATGCC
The DNA here is from genome assembly GCA_032191745.1 of Picea mariana. NCBI lineage: Eukaryota > Viridiplantae > Streptophyta > Pinopsida > Pinales > Pinaceae > Picea > Picea mariana. The sequence goes on along the minus strand of JASDQU010949800.1, from coordinate 15,804 downwards.
TTGATTTCATCGGAGATGGCCTTTTCCTTTGTATTATCTTTTAATTATTTCTCTGGATTCTTCCCATCTGTGGGTAGCCTAGTGATAGCTGTGATCAAGTCCACATTGATGGGAATTGGCCTATCCATCCAAAAAATTCCTCCATGCACTCTTGCTAGGAGTTGTTTCACACATCCATTGATGTGTTTGATGTGCCCAAAGTGTGGTATATCTAACAGATTCATTATCCCTATGTTGTAGAGTCCCAGGACCCACTGCGCAGGCTCCAATAGTGGTGCACCTGATGGGCCTTCTCCTTCACACTCCACATATTTTTGTTGCGCCAAATCAGGGAATTTGATAGCATCTGCAACATCATAATCTGACTATTTCATGGTGTTTACTCCTCTCACCATTTCTTCATCGGCCTTTACTCCCTCTAGGATATGTGGCATAACTATTTCCAACTTCGCCTATGCGTGTTGTACTCCTTGCGCACTAATTTTAGCTTTATTTTTCTTCTCCCCTTGTGGGGAGGACACCCCGACCTCTGGTACATACTCATGCTCTATTTCATGTTCTTCTTCCAGGTTTAGGCTCTATTGTACAAAACCTGCGGTTGTTCTTCCTATTGTGGCCCTTTTCCCCTGGATGCATCGGATTCTGTCGTTTCTGCATACTCCTCCAGCTGCCCAACCTCCCATACTGGGTTTCCTTCTTCCTCAGCTTGCGTGCTATGTGGCTCATACTCTGATGTATGGATCTCATCAACATCCAAAATTTTTGGCATGTCCTTTGTCCCTGTTTGTGTCGCCCGAGCATTGTTTCTTGTGTTGCGACCGACCCTTCTCGTCGCTCCAATTCTTGGTGGCGAAATCCTACTAAAATCTGGACTACTCAACTATAAATATCCATTGGTTATCATGAATTCTCACTTTTTCGCATTAAGGGTTCATTTTTCAATCTTCTCCTTAGAAAAAACACAATTGACTACCTTTCCCCCCCTTTTCCTACTTTATAGTGGGATGGTGTACTGACAACTCTTTCGCACTGACAGTTGTCACTTTTCGACTTTTTCCTACACTATCCATTTTTTGTGTTTGTCGATTATTTTCCAGCTTGCAATGTCTTCAACATTGGTTTTTATGCGGCACATTGTTAATTCTAACAAATCTATTACATTAAAAACCCTCTAATATTCTTCTGTCTTTTTGTATTTTTGTTATATTTCTTATTTTTATGGATTTTTTTCTTTTTCTTCTAACATATACTATATACAATATGTACAATCATACCTTCTCTCAATGTTTTTACCTCAGGTTGTTAGGTCGACTGTCTTGATACAGTTTCAGTCGACTGCCATTCACCAGTCCTCTGATAGTATTCTTTTCAATACCTTTCAGTTGTACATCACTTCCATTTGTGATGGCCTCTACCTAATAAGGCCCTAACCAGTGCATCTTGAACTTCCCAGGGTCCTGTAGATATCTGATGCCATAGAGGAGAACTATATCTCCTTCCTTAAACCTTTTCTTCTTTATGTGCCTATCATGACAAGATTTTTCCTTCGTTTTCTATACCTCCTGATGAAATCCTACTAAAATTGTGTCTTCTTCCAACTCCATCAGTTGATCCAATCTTTCTTTCACAACACCTTCTTTTGTGATGTTGGTGATTGTTGCAATGCATAGACTGGGTATTAAATAATCCAATGGAACCACTGCTTCCTGCCCATACACCAGTCTAAATGGTGTATTTTCTGTAAACTTCTTGCATGTAGTCATGTAAGCCCATAATACTGTTGATACCTTCAAATCCCAATCATCTGTATTCACATTCCAGATCTTTGTCAATGCATTTTCTAGAATCTTGTTAAAAGCTTCTACTATACCATTTTCTTGAGGATGGTAAGGTGTGCTCTTCTGATGATGTATCTTAAATTATTCTATCAAAGCTATGATTGTACTGTTAATAAAATGAGTTCCCTAATCACTCAAGAAAATTCTAGGACATCCAAATCTTGTCACCACGTTCTCAAAGAGGAACCGCGTTGTAGTTTCTGCACTGTAATCCTTTGCTAGAGATGATTTTTCCCACCTGGTTAAGTATTATCTCACAGTGATGATGTATCTGGCTCTTGATCTCCTTGCTCGTGGATCAATGGTCCCAATGAAATCCATAACCCATTTTTCAAATACTTGTAAGGTTACTTGGGGCATAAGTGGAATTTTATCCCTTCTGGATGGTTTTCCCACCCTATGACAGACATGACAGGTCTGACATTATTCCTTTGCATCCTTATGCATTGTAGGCCACCATAATCCTGTGCACAACACCTTCTGTGTTGTAGGATTTCTTGCATAGTTCCCTCCATCTATTCCTTCATGTGCTTCTACTAACACCATGGACCGTTCATACTCCATCACACATCTTCATAGAATTTCATCTGCACCTAACTTGTATAAATGACCTGCAATCAGCTGATAGTCTGCAATGCGCACTACCAACTATTTTTTTTTTCGACAATAAATTCCTTGGGATCCATTCCCATGCTCAAGAATCCAACAATTTTAGCAAAATAATCATCAACAATCTAAACAAAAAATAAGTTAGCATCATGAAAATTCTCCTCCAATTTATTTGGCTCCTCTCGATAAGTAATTCTTGATAGATGTTCTTATCCTTCCCCCCAACACTGGCTTGTTAACTAGGTACTTCAAAGCATAATGATTTGTAAACATCTTAAAATGTTGACCTAATAAATAATGTTTGAATTTCTTTAAGGCATATACCATAGCCAGACCTTCCCTTTTTGTAGTATTATAGTTCTTCTCAAACTCAGACAAATTTATACTAACAAAAGATATTGGGTGATCAATGTCCCCTTCACCTGGTTTTTCCAATACTGCTCCAAGTGCAATGGATGAAGCATCCACATGCACATGAAATTATTTTGTCCAATTTGGAAAGCTCAGAATTGGTGTTGTCACCATCTTCTCTTTCAGTATGTCCAAGCTCTCTTGGCATTCATCATTCCACTGAAACCTGATGTCTTTCTTTAGTAAATTATCCACGGGTGCAATAATATTTGCATATCCCTTTATGAATTTCTTGTAGTACCCTGTGTGGCCCAATGTTTCTCTCAACTGGCGCACTGACTTTGGTGGTGGTAAATTGACAATAACATCAATATTTGTAGAGTAAACTATCAATTCATGTTTGCATACAATGTTTCCAAGTAGGATTCCAAATGGTGTACTAAATATACATTTATTAATGTTCAAGGAAATATGACATTTCCTTCGTCTTTCTAACATTAACCTCATAATTTATACATGGTCCTTTAATATACTAAATATTGTCCAATCATCCAGATAAACTTCTAAAAATTTATGTATAAAATCCTTAAATGTAGCTACTACTATGGAAAATATTGTTGGTGCATTCTTCAAACAAAATGACATTACTGTGTACTGATATGACCCCCATTCTATTTCAAATGTAGTTTTGTACCTGTCCTCTGGAGAAATTCTGATCTGATGGTAACCTGAAAATCCATCTATGAAAGAATACACTTCCTATCCTCCCACATTCTCTAAAACCTCATATGTAAATGGAGTAGGAAAAGGATCATGCGAGCATGCATCATTTAATTTCCTTAGATCAACACATATCTTAATCCCTCCAACATTATTTTCCTAGAACACCATTGGACTAATCCATTTTGATTCTTCCACGGGCTCTATGATTCTAGATTCTAGCATTCTATCAATTTTTTCCTTCACCTTCTGCTTATAGATGGGGTTTAATCTGTATGGTCTTTGCCTAATTGGTCTTGAATCTGGTCTGAGGCTTATCTTCATTTCTCCAAGTTCTCCCGCTACCCCTTTCATCTCTGAAAATGTAGCTGGAAATAAATCACTATACTCATGCAGTAATTCAATTATCTTTTCCATTGTCTCATTGTCCTAGTAATTTCCAATGTTGGCTATCTTGGGATTTTCTTCAGCCCCAATATCGAGCTTCTTAATCTTCATAGGTGCAGTGAACTCTTATGATTTTAACTGGGGTCCTTCCAACCCTCTTTATCCTTCCCCTTCTGCTATATGTATGTTACGTGGGTTGTCTACTACTTCCTCATCCTCTGCGACTTGATAACAATAAACTAATTGTTCAAGTGTTTATTTTATGTAATCTTTGTCTATTTTCACTGTATTTACCCCATACTCTTCAAATATCTTCCTTTTTATCCTCTGTAATGCGAGATCCACCCATGGATTTTCACTTTCAAATGAAAAGGTACTAATAAAGTTATGTTGCACTGCATCCCAACTCACAGTTTCTTTTCGCAGTTCCTGGTCCTTGTACTAGTTACTAGGTATCCCTTCTAATGTATGAATAAGTAATGCATCCATTCCTTGAGTGGTACCACTATTCAGTTAGTGACACAATAATTTATATGATTTCTTGGGCTCCCTCTTCCATCATACTTTGGTAAGGGTATATCCTGGGGACTCCTTCCAAATCTTATGCGCATCAGTCGCTTACACTGATACCAATCCTGATTACCTCCTTAGGTGCACCCCACCATCGTGCAGGTGTGTCCCTCAATGCTATATCCAACACTAATAATCTCTGACTATCCAAAACCTCTGATTCAAACTCTGTCAGGAATTTTTCTAGATCTTCTTCTTCAATAAATGTGGGAAACTATCTTACTTCTATTCCAACCCATCTTACTATGCGTGTAACTCTAGCGCACCTCCTAGTAGATACTTCATGCAATCTTTGATTCCAGTTTTCTACTCCAGTATCTAAATTTGACATGTCGGAATTGATAATTCTCCAATTGAGTACTCCATCTGTAGTTGGATTTACATAGTATTCTTATCGCATAGTAGTTCTATATAGTTGGTTCACGTCATCTTCTAGAACGTTGTTAGGCACATGTTCTACATGTCTTTCATAATTTGAAGGATCTAAAGGTTCTACTACCCTGAAGTTCCCAGCTTCAAATATCATCTTTCTAGTCTTTAAATTAATTATGTCCTAATTATCAAAAGCCCATTCAATTCCCAACAGTGTTGGAAATGGTGTAGACTCATCCACCATATCCATTACTTCAAAGTTTTTTGTGGTGCGCACGTCATCTAGATCCACTATTGTATTCTTCAATCTACCTATGAGAATCACTCTCTACTAGTTTGCTAGCTTCAACTAGATATTGGAATACCCTAGTGTAGGTTCTCCCATTGCTTCCCAAGTCTTCTTTGGAAAAATGTTGACATCTGATCCTAAGTCCAGGATAACATTTACCATATTAAAGTCTCATATATTTTCATTCAATCTAAACTCTCTACTGGTTCTTTTAATTCTATGGACCTGATTAATATTCTTTGGTTTTTTTTCTATCCCTTCTTCTATGCTATATTTCTCAAGCATATTTTTAAACAACTCCATAGCATTCTTATCATTAAGTAATTTAAAGCAAGATTCTAAGAAATTCTTTAAGTTACTTACTTTCTCTATGTTCTCTCCTTTGTAAGTACGATCCAAAGACTGAGGCATATAAAAAATAGGAGTATCATAACTCGACATAGTGTTTTATGTGGAGGCTTCATTCTCTTTCAGGAAATCCTTCTTTGCTTCCTTGAAAGTTTCCTTCTCCTTATTTGCATCAAATTGTTGTTGTGGTTGAGTGTTCTTCTAAATCTAGCACTAAGATTCCTTCTTCTGATCCTATGCATATGATCTTGTCTTCACTCCTCCTATAGTCACTATATTGATGTTCGTCCCAGGATCCATTATTTCTGTAGCAATCGAATGAACATTCTGGTTGTTAATATTCCACTTCTCCTGGATATTCGTCATCAACTTCAGGCACTCTTATGTCACGTGATCTACTGCACGATAGTAAATACATGTCGCTGCTAGTTGAGGAAAATCTATGGCATAGTGTCCTTGTTGCTGAAAATTATGGAAGATAATAGGCCCTCTGCCTCTTCCCATTCCTCCTCTTCCTCTACCTCTAAATCCTCCTCTTTTCCCATGTGGATCCATGTTCTTTTGATGATCCCATGGTGCATGATTATACTGTGGGGTTTGCTGAAACTGTGGCACTGCTTGAAATTGTTGTGCATTTACAAAATGTGGTGCAGTCTGTCCTACCATCAACTCAACCTACATCTTGTATTCTTTTGAGGTTCTTTCCTTCATTAACTCAAGATTTCTACAATTTTCTTCATGTCCTACTGAATTACAAAAGTTACAGAAAGTACTTTTTGGTTTTGTCTTGTACTTCTACATCATAAGGAAGCAATGCAGATCATTCCCATGTGTCTTTCATATTTCACACCAAGGCCCTCCTGTAGGCAATGGATTTGGAAACCCTACTCCCAGGTACTGCACAAATGTCAAGCACTCATTCTTGTGATGCCCCTCTGATCTGCATAGGGTACACCACATTGCTTCTCTTTTCTCCCTACTTTTATTATGGTTTAATTACATCGTCAAGTTCTTTAGGTCTTCCTTCATCTCCTCTATAGATGGATCTATCTACTTATATTGATTCTCTTCTAATTGCATTGCTTCTTGTAGTTCCTCTGCCTAGGTTTGAAATTTTTGTTGTCTCAAAGGATATTTGAAGTGTGGTATTTAAGAATTTATAAACAATTGTTTGTGTTGCATGTCAGAAATGGGATACTTCAGTTTACCTTTCAATGTATTGAGCTTCTGATCGATGTCCCATATAGACTCTCCTAGTTTTTGTCTTAACTCAATCATCTCATTCATAAACTGATCCTCTGATTTTGTCCTCTAAAACTTTGTGATTAGTGCCTTCTTGATCTATGCTACTATTCATGGTGCACCCTATGGATGTTTTACTGCTAGACTCATATACCAATCCAACACATGGTTTATGAACATTATTTATAGTTGGACTACTTTTGTTGCCTCATCAATGACTCTTTTCACTTCCCATATTTTCTCACACACAAATAGGTGATTCTTTGGGTCTTCTGATCCATCCCCATGAAACTCTAGTAATTGTATCGTTTGATCTATGCCTACCATTGTTGAATGTGTTGTACATGCTCCTCCCGGTACTAATATTTGTGTATTATTGTCCAGACTTGAACTCCCACTGATGTTGATACTGGTACTTCCACTTGTACCACTACTTGTACTGTTGCTGGTACTTCCACTTGTACCCTCACTTCTATTCTGATCTCCTAGATTCTTCTGACCATCATTCACTTTTTCTATAAACAACTCTTTCTTTGATGATGGGTTAGTCATACATGGGCTTGTAGGTTCTATACTTATTCAAATTTGGATAAGGGTATCTTCTTCCTCATGAGATCTTGCTCCTCTAATATTTCTTTCGTATGTGGCATGCAATATTTCTTCAATGTGATCCACATCAAGAAGATCCTCTACTTCTTCCTCATCACTCTCCATGCCTTCCCTCTCGGCTACTGCTCTTTTTTTCCTATTGAGCTTATACTGGCAGGGTTTTCCACCACGCGTCGTTCCTTCCTTCTTCATAATTTCCTGGATCTCCTCTTGATCCATCATAGTGGGATATTTCTCTTTACTGTGCTCTTTTCTATCCATTTCCCCCTCCATATCAGAACTTCCTTAGTGTTTTCCCAAACTCTCCCATGCACACAGGGTAGTTTAGTTGTCTGATTCCATGGTTAATACCTCGTTATCATGCAATAATCTCTTGATCAAAGTGTACAATGACTTGATGTACCTTCCCCTTGGGCCCTTAAGAAACTCATGTTCTTCTACATTGTAATATTTCAATGTGTCTATTGCAAACTCAATGATATACCCCACTACAATGTTGTCTAGCTTTACTGTGCTCTTTTCTATCCATTTCCCCCTCCATATCAGAACTTCCTTAGTGTTTTCCCAAACTCTCCCATGCACACAGGGTAGTTTAGTTGTCTGATTCCATGGTTAATACCTCGTTATCATGCAATAATCTCTTGATCAAAGTGTACAATGACTTGATGTACCTTCCCCTTGGGCCCTTAAGAAACTCATGTTCTTCTACATTGTAATATTTCAATGTGTCTATTGCAAACTCAATGATATACCCCACTACAATGTTGTCTAGCCAAAAATCTATTGGACACGTGAATTTATTATTTACCCTTTTCAACCACGCGATACTTTCTTCTGTCCACTCTACTAATCTAACTCTATTCATCGGATGGGTATATTTCAATTGTGTTATCCACTCCTGAAATAGAGTAGGAAACTCACTAAAGAAACCCTGGTGTATTTCGTTGAATACGTATCTCTCCAAGTATTTTCTTGGCTTAAACCTATGTCTTTTATTATCTTTATGGGAAAAATCTAGTTTCTGAACTGTCAACCATCTTTCAATATCTACTTTCGTGGGGTTCCACCCTAAAAGAATCCCCTTTATTAAACCCTTGCACTATACTGCATGATACATCCCTCCAGATCTAATCTTTTGAGTTCCAACCAACAACAAAACCATTGTTGGTTTCTTATGGGATGACCTAGGTTCTAACTACATGATTACCAACTTACCTTCTGCCATCTGCCCTCCTTAATACTAGAAGGAAACACAATGCACAAAGTGCACTGCGCAGTCTCACCCGAGATGACTTCAATGGGTATTCGTAGGAATCTGATGTCTGCAACCCTGGGATGAGATGTGTTTCTCTCTCAGAGGCATTAGATCCACTCAAGTGTTAACCCTCGAATACCCATATGTTATGCTAACTCTAACTCTTACCAGTGAGACAATATATGACCAAAATAATTCATTAATCATGATAGCAGCAAGTTTTCCATGAGAGTTATTTATCTACTGTATCATAAGATTCAGATCTAAACACTACTTATGACATTCATTCGTTTAGTGCTATCCTACAGTTATTTCCTTAGTGCGCAGTAATATAACCTTTTTCAATTAACATATTCATCATAAATCTTGTTAACTCAAACAAAACAGTAAGCAATGCAACCATTCATACATATGACACATATATACCTTGTTTCACCCCCTTGGGGCTACGTCCACAATTATTTGTCGCTTTGGATCTTTATTCATAATCTTGCAAAATATAGTGTTGTGCACTGTACATTTCTTCCTTCATTACACTCGCTCTCCACAGATTGCACAAGTCTCTCAATAGGACCTTTACTCAACTCAAGGACCTAATGGATCCTCAACAATACACACACCCTTCTCATGGTCTTCATACATTCTACTTATATAAAACTGAGACAAGGCCCTTACAAAAACCCTAATCCTAAGAAGATTGAGTTTGTCCACTTTCTCCTTGACTTAATCTCTGTCGATCCTCAATCTAACCATTGCTCCAAGTCGGTGCTTTTCCACTTTCCAACTGCTCCACAATAGTTTGTCCACTTTGTAACTATTTTTCTCATTGTTGGTTTTCCTCTCTTTCCGGTGCTAGTTTTCCTGTATTTCCGGTGCGCTCCCTTATTTTCCAGTGCTATCTTGAAATCTTCAAAATTTCCTTGGTTTTCTCCCAAAATTGGCCTGCACCAAAATGCACCACCTGTATGCCACCCACCCCCACCAACATTTCCATTGGCCCCATCGAACGAGACTTCCATAGTAGAGGTTGTCTCGGAGAAGGTTGTACAACCTAGTGCTCCATCTTATAGTGAATCTCCATCAAGGCCTCAGATATTGACGATGAGATAATGCATTGATGATATAGTTTTATGTTTCATAAATTTATTTTAAGCATATTTGATTAATTTTCTTGACTTGATCCTTGTAACTGATGTAGGGTGGCATCGTGGAGAGATTGGGATCGTGGAGGAGGGTAACACCCTCACGATTGATAGTATCATATGTGGTGAGTTGTATTAGGTTAAATTACAAAGCATCATTTTGTATGTCTATTAATGCATCGAGGAAAAAAAATTATAACACTATTTATTCTTTGTGGAGTCTCCAGAGTGTCGAAGCATGCCCAGGCCTAGAACCTATTGAGGTGGTTCCTTGAGCAAAATAAGAAAGATATATTTTCAGGATGTTGTTGAGGGTGGAGAGGATGGCAGTGGTCAATGATTGACCAACTACTACCATTTTGTATGTAGGCCACCATATGGATGTTTCTTATGTTAGGGCACTTGTTGTCACTTTGTATATTGGGAATGAGTTGTCATTTTGTAAAAAATGTACAATTTAGATGATGTTGAATACACACACACACACACACACACATTTCATGGCACGATTTTTATGAATCTCATTGTTTCTGTATTTTATGTTGATGAATATATGAATTTCAAAGTGTTTGAATTCCAAAGTGTATGAATTCCAAGGTGTATGAATTTATGTGTATTAATCCCTTGATTTTTTTTAAAGTGATTATAAATATTTACATTACGCATTAAGGAATATCTTATGGTAAAAAATATTGATAAGTGCTAAATCCATAAACAATTAATGGTTCTCAAGTAGCATTTCTTTCTAATCAACCATGTATCTCTACATCATTGATAGATCACTCCTTCTGAATTATTTGCATGAATGTTGTGGATATCCATATTCTAACTCACAACCAACAATATGGACTACCTCTTGAATTATCTCCATCTAAATCCAATGACAATCCACACTCAAATAGTGGTCACTTGAAAATATTGTGACCTAAAAACTGACATATTACAATGATTTATTATAGAATTAAATTTTCTCATTTATCTTCTACATAATTGTAAATACTTAACAATCTCAGCTCAATCTTATGTCAAATTAACCTGCATAACTAGGACTATAATTACTCAATTAAGAAGATGACATAAGCTAAAATTCAATTATGCAAGTAGACAACATTTGCATAACCCAACACTTTATATATATTTATAATATGAAGTACATGTGCCTACCAATATCTTATCAGGGGTTGCTAGAAGTCGGGATCTTCAAACCCTAGCTAACTTCATTATAGATCATAAACAAGGTAGCATACACAATGGTAAGTCATTTTTGTAACCTAAATTTGTATCACATACTTATACAAGATCAAGTCCCTTTATCTTCTTGATAACAAGAAAATTAGGTAGCACTAGGGTTTTCAAATGCAACAAAACCCTAACTTTTTCTCTCACTAGAGCTACATGATAAAAGTTTTTATTTTCTCCTATAGGTATAAGTCCTAGTATTACTAGTCTCCTTAGGACAAAACCTCGACCCTAGTCTTCCCTTGGCATTCCTTTGAGAAGCCTAGTTGTTAGTTTCTTAGTTGATTCAATCCATATTTTGACCATTTTCTAGGGCACACACATTATTCCCCTCTTTATATCCATGACATATATAAAATCATTTGATTTATGTGTAACCCTTCATAAATGCCAAAAATACTAGTCAATGACTCATTAATGCACTCATGTTTGTTTAGATTGTGTAGTGGGTATATGTAAATTTTGTTAAACCCATCAATTATTAATAAAATTTATTTAGTCTTCCATGATGTCCACTAAAATTATTGATTTTGATCAAGTGAATGAGAGAGTTCACATGGAAACTAGATCTTAGAATGGGTATCATTTTCCACCTACAAATAAATGTTTTGAGGTTACATTTCATGAAACACCATTGAAAGTAATGCTATGCTACCAAAATTCCACCAAGGAGACTTGAAACCATTATTCTTTTCCCTTCACCATCTATGAGAGTTTATTGCACTTTCCTACCCAATTTTTGGGTTAAATCACACAAGGAGAGAAAATACCCTCCCAAACCCAATCCCATAAAACTGTTGATGCCATGCCATTTCCACTCCATGCCTTGCCATGCCATTGTCATGCCTTTCCAAACCATTCCATGGCATGTCACTGCCATTCCATTTCCATTTCCAAGCCATCCCATGCCATGCCGCATCATTTCCAAGCCTTCATCTAATAATAGTAAATAACTTCAACGTTGACCACTAATAATAATTAATGTCAAAATTAGCTACCATTTTTATCCATTAATAATAACCAAACATTAAAATTAACTACCATCCTCATCGTTTAACAATAATTGCCTTCAATATTACCTAAACCCTTTGTCCATTATTAATAATTAATTTGCATAAACAATTTATTCATAATAATTATCTTTGAAATTAATTACCACTTAAGATAATTAGTTCTTAAATTCACTACAACCATCATCATATTAAGTTTAAAATAAATCATTCATCATAAGTAGTTACCTTTGAAATGGACTTCCGTGCTCATTCATTAATGATAAGAGTTTTTGAATTGAGTGATATCGTCATCGTATGAAAGTGAATGGGACATAACTGGTTTGAAACTCGCCACCACCCTCATTGTACTATTGTCAAAGTGGAATCCACCAACTCCCTCTTTGTCCTCTAACGAAAATGAAGTGGATAAAGATGAATCTATAAAAACAATCAATCATGTTCCATCTTCTTGACTTTCGCTGGAAACCACAAAACAAAGTACCTATGCAACACGCAATAATCGACAACTTCATGAATTTCGAAACCTAAAGCTAACTTACATTTACATGTGTCAATCATGAATGTCACATATGTAAAATCAAGATAAAGTTGCTTTAACAGGTGTCCTTGAACATGACTTCTCAGTAGATATTTTGAAAGCTCGAGATTGAATGGCCCCAATCTAAGGTTTCCTTAATTTATTCCATGGAACTAGGATGGTGTGAAATGTGTATTAACGGCTCCCATCTCCTTCCAATATTCCATAGAGTTGCGCCAATTAAAAATTTTCACTTCTAGATATTACTAGAAGAAGTTGTAAGTTGGCCCTTAGGATTATTAATTGTTTCATTATGCTTAAAATATTTGCAAATTTTGGTATTTGCAGATACAACATATGTATAATTGTTTTTTATTTTTATCTAAAGAAATGTTCAGAAGTTAGAATATGGTTCCAGTATTTATGTTAGTAGAAAGCACCACTCCATTTTAGACATTTAATTAGCACTTTTTTTATGAGATGAAAGAAAATTTAAATTATTGTAAACCAAACTCTATATCAGTGTCAAATGAACTGTAAGAGGAGACATGATCTTTTATAGTCATAGAAATTATTCCAAGAGATTACAATAGTGATCCATATGACCTTATTACTACTCTTACACATGCATCAATGAAGTCAGCCACATACAAGCTCAACATGGAGAGGCTACTCTAATGTTCAATCCCTCATTACTTGTAAGATTCATGGCATGTGTTTAAGGGTGAAATTTCTTGTGTGTGTACCAAGTCGTTAAATTCCCAAGATTAGGGTAGTTGGCCCTTGTTACAACTTCAATAAGTGGTGGTCTATCTTCTTTCCTTAATAACAAGAAAACAACAATGAATTATAAATTATTTTTGTGAGAGACTATGTTAAGCCCTAATACTGGCTCATTACCCCTTAATTGGGGCATATTATATTAGTAATGTTATTTTATTTATGTCAGCTTTAGGCCATTAGTTGTAATTATACCTCCTAGTCTCCTATATATACCAATGAGACATTTTCATTTTGAATTATCTTGTACTTGAACATTTAAGTGGGGTAAAAGGAGGTTGCCCCTTCGAAGAGGCTTATTATCTGAAATTATCTCTTTTTCAAGGCATTGAGTATTTTTTTTGAGGTTTTTCTATGCTATATTGATATTTGGTTCTTAACATATGGTACCAGAGCTCAAGGTCTTGGGGTTTCGCTGCTACATCTGAGACACCTTGGAATTTTCACTATAACTTTTTTTCTACAATGTTTCAGAAGGAACGGATTGGAGGATATTTAGTAGACGGATCAAGGTACGTTGGGTTCAAATTTCAGCTCCTAAGGCCTTATACTTTCGGAGATAAAGCCTGTACAAGATAGGGTTATGGAATCATCCTGAATTGAGTCATTGCAAAATTTTCTCTATAAACAATTTTTTGTAATGTTTCAGACCCTGAAATCTGGAGGCTATTCACAAAAATTAGTAAGGTATGGTAAACCATTCATCTTCTGGGTCATCTTAAATTTGTAGATACACCCCGTGTAAGATAGGGTATCTGACTAGTCCTATTGACTTGTCACAAGAAGGTGTTCCAGGTAAAACAATCATAACTTGTTCCTAGAGTATCCAAATTGAGTGGGACTGGTTTCATTGGATCATGGACAATTTGTAGTATTTCTGGTATGAGTTTCAGAATTGTATATCAATTATTTTGTGCGGGGCACGCTATACAAGTGAGATCTCCTGGAAAGGCCAAAAATCGACAAGTTGTGGAGAATTTACCGTAAATTCCACTTGGCACATCCAATTTTGATCAAACCTGTGGAATTGCAGAGAAGAAATATCATAGAACTACATAAAAGAAAGGTTCATACCCTGAAGGGATGAAACTTGGGAGATACAACAGAAGAAAGATTGTCTAGTAGAACCACCTCAAAATCAAGGTTTAAAAGTGATACTTGGCCATCATGCCACCCAAAAAGGGAACTTCTACACCAAATAAGCCTCCATACAATCCTACTTGGAATCTTGATGAAGGTGAATAAATGCGTAGGGATATAAATGATTTACAAAAGAATATAGTAAAAAAATATGAACTACAAGAGATGATGGAGGGTTTAAAACGGGAGATCACGGAAGTATTGAAAAATTTCGTAACAGAGAAGACACCTGAAAGTGAAAATGCAACCCATGGAATTCATCATGAGGACACAAGGAAGGTGAATCAAGAATGGAGAAACTCCAACTTTGGTTTGAAGACCAACCACGTTCCTAAGATCGATATGAGGAAGTTTGATGGCAAGGACCCAATCACATGGATACTTCAGATGGAACAATTCTTTGATCTCCATAATGTGTCACATACACAAAAGGTACGAATTGCTTCTTTATATTTAGAACCTAATCAATTTGTATGGTATCGATGGCTTTGTTCTTGCAAATCACTCATCACTTGGACAATTTTCATGGAAGAAATGATATCACACTATGAGGACACAAGGAGCAATACCTTCTTTAGCCAATTGATAAATCTCAAGCAAAAGGGTTCAATTACTGAGCACATTGAGAACTTCCAAAGATTGAATATAAAGGTAACCGATATTCCAAAAGAGCACTTGATTGATGTATTCATAGGAACTTTAAAAGATAACATTCAACATGAGGTTCTCCTTTGGGAACCTAAATCATTGGAGAATGCATTTAAGGTGGCAATAAATGTTGAAAGTAAAAATATGGCTATGGCTACTAGAAGGACCAATCCTAGCATCTATAGAGAGATCAATGCTCCTTCTTCTAAAACACCTCAACCTACAAGGTTGACACCTCAACAATTGGAGGAAAGAAAAGAAAAAGGTTTATGCTTTAATTGTGACAACAAGTACAGTAAGGGACATAAGTGTGGTGACAAGAAATTATTCTACATAGATTGTGAAGAGGAAGAAGAACAAGAACAAGAACCATCTCAAGATGAAAACGTAGAATCAATTTCATCTGAAGAGTTGACTCCCACGATATCGTGTAATGCATTGGTTGGAATTAGCACTCCTAAAACCCTCAAGATCGAAGGATACATCAAAAAGGAAAAGGTAATTGTCCTAATTGATTCTGGCAGTACTCATAATTTCATTCACTATAAATTAGCCAAAGTTCTCAATTGCTTTGTATATCTAGCGCCAGAGTTTCAAGTAATGATTGTAGATGGAGGAACTATCAATTGCTCAGGAAAATGCAATAAGATCAATCTTACTATGGGGGAATATGTAATGAATAGTCCAATGATTGCTATACCCATGGGTGGTGCAGATGTTGTACTAGGAATCCAA
>JASDQU010949798.1:2260-15185 GCA_032191745.1 Picea mariana | reverse complement strand
AGTCATGACCTTAGAATTAGATTATTATTATTATCAATTACAGTAATAGTAATTTGATATGATTTGGGAATGGTGTGCAAATCCCATTTCATAATGGTTTATAATAATAAGATTCGCTTAGTAGCAATGCCCATTTGTCTAACTCAATAAAAGAAAAAGTTTATAAAAATGTATCAAGTAAAAGTCCATAAAGAAAATGGAATTCAAAATCATTTAATACCATTTGAGTTTTCACATGAAAGAACTGAAAATGTCACCATAAGATTTATCTACAAAAGTTTAATGAAGGTATCAAATCGTCAATACAAACAGCAAGCATAAGTTACCATTCCACGTGCAAACAATGCTTAAAATGTTGTACAAAACTTGAGAAAGTGTAGATTTGAATAATCTATCCAAACTAAGAAGTTCAGTGAAGGTATCAAATCGTCAATACAAACAGCAAGCATAAGTTACCATTCCACGTGCAAACAATGACTAACATGTACAAAACTTGAGAAAGTGTAAAGATTTGAATAATCTATGTAAACTAAATCTTAGAAGTCTGTATAAAAGATTTGAATAATCTATCTAAAATAAATCTTAGCAGTCTGTATAAATGTGTATACATGTTTATGTGTGCATTGACAATTTGACTAATTTGAATTGCAAAATACCATTCCACGTGCAAACAATGACTAACATGTACAAAACTTGAGAAAGTGTAAAGATTTGAATAATCTATCTAAACTAAATCTTAGCAGTCTGTATAAAAGATTTGAATAATCTATCTAAACTAAATCTTAGCAGTCTGTATAAATGTGTACACATGTTTATGTGTGCATTGACAATTTGACTAATTTGAATTGCAAAATCCTATGGTGAGAAATGGGCTTTGGAGGATCCTAACAGCAAGTGATGTAAGCTTTATCCTACAAATGAATTGCCATGGTTAATTTTTTAATATGAAAAAAAGTCTCAAAGATGTTGATTGGAAACCTATCGTCCAGGTTAGATAACTTACAATGTAGTTACAATCCTTCAATCCCTATATATCACTAGGTCTAGGTCAGGGTGTTGCCAAAAAAAATTACCTTATGAATAAGAGCATGGGCAAACCCACTCATCCTCAGTAAGACTCGCTACTTTAACATCCAAAAGGAAAAGTGAAAATAATTCCAATGCATATAGAGAAGTAAAAGATGATATTGTTTTTCCAAAAGTTGCATTCGTATATCTACATATATGGATAAGAGTTCCAAAAATAACATTCTTATGTACGGATAGAGATCAGAGTTACAAGAATAACATTCTTATTTGCATATTAAGATTCAAGGGATTTGTGATGAAATTCAAATCTTAATGAATCACCAAGAGAGAAGATATTTGACAGAGATAACTACCTAAGGCTGAATCATTTATTTCTTTGTTGAATTTTTGAAGTACTTCCAATAGAGTTTCTTGTCGTAACATTCAGTCCTCTTATAAATCCAAGTCAAAGTAATAGAACAATATTTTATATTTCAAAAGATGTAAATGTTTATAGAAAACAGAGAATACATCCAACCAAATGATGGAGCAACATGTATATTTCTTAAAACAGGGTACTATTATTGATCAATAACGTTCAACTAGGAACTTGACGTGCATCACAATCAATTAACAAACGGTAAACGTAGATAAATTTAAATAATGAATAATAAGAACTTAACATTAGAAAATCCTAGGCAATAGCGGCTGAAATATCACATTGTTGCATAAGACAATGGCCCAGCAAAAAGGATTTATTATTTGCTTACTAGGTTAGTTTCCAAGGATCGATACCTCATCAACCCAGATAGAAAAAGATAATAAATAACCCAACTTGACCACTACACAATGGTCACCAATAGGCCAACCTAATAGGAATGTAATTTTCTGGAATGATGCTCACACCATTACAGCTTCTTGCCCTTCTTGCAATGTGAAACTAAAAAAATGTCGAGTTCCAATGTAGATTAGCTTTGTGAGCTGTAAGCTCACATAGATGATATAATCCGCCCATCTATGACAGCTATCACTGGGCCTATTTCATTGTATAAATAAACCTTCATTCTTGCACATTAACACATAGATCTAGTTTAGATCATTCGTTCTCTCTTGTTTGTAGAAGTGTTTGGTGTTGCAGTGTGATCCTGAGGAGTTCTTATCTCCTTCATGGTATTAGAGCAGTTCTGAAAACCCCTTCTCCTTTTTTTTCTGAGAAAGTTTCTGGTTATGTGATCTATTGAGAGGATCTGTTCATCTGGCAATTTCTCCGACCACCAATCAGATCTATCGCTCATGTTCCATTGAGCCATGGTGTCATTTGCCTCCTTGACTATCTAATCATAGTGAACGCGTGGGCCATCAAGCTGATGGTCGTTGAAAGCAGATCCCAGATCACTTGAGGACCATGTGATATCTGGCACTCTTCCAATTGCAAATAGCAGATAGCAACAGATACCAGATCGCTTTGTGAAGGGTTGACCGTTTTATTGTTGAAGATAGATCGTTGTATGTGTTTGCAATTTGGCTGCACTTTGTTGGGATTCTCCAATCCCTTGAGCAGAAAATGTGTGGGTAAGGATCACAATTATCAAAGGAGGTCGCCAACTACAGATCTACAATCCATCATTTCATTCCATTGAGCATATTTTATTCTACCAGACTTGTCATTGCCTTTCTCTCCTATAGATATTATATCATTTCTAATTCAACATAACAGAAAAAATGCGAGTGGCCGAGCACTTTCAATGGCTAGGGTTTACCCTAGTTGTCATTGTATGATCATTGCAATCTGCTGCAAAGGTGTCGCCATTGTTGGTGAAGGTCGAGATCGAGACAGGAACCCGATTGGCTTGTTATGGCATTGATACCGCATTGGACCTGTAATATTGAGCCAGGGAAGGCCGAATTTGTGGGTTGGACATTGGATCCCCACAGGCTTGTTCCGAATTGCCAAGAAATCCGCTCACTACCCTTTCTGGGAGGCCTAGAAGTGATGCTATTGTTTTTGGGCCACAACAGCTTCTCGGATCAGAGCTCTCACTCCGTAGAGACCCTGAGGATGCCAATCTTCCATGGTGTTCTCAAATCTTAAGAATTTGGTCAAATCTACACATCCATCACAGGTATTCTGATTAATTTTTTGCAATTCCTTTTTGCGGGTTTTTATTTTAAGACCGGGGTTTCCATATTTTTGAGATTATAAATCTAGATCTTGTGTTTTACTGATAAAATGGTGGAACTAAGGACAATTGATCTCCTTACTCCCCATAATTATCATACATGGAAACTTAAATGCAACAGCTCCTGCAATCAAAGGGACTTTGGCAAACTTTAGGTGAGAATCAACCCACACTTACCAAGGAAATGGAGAAATTTTCTTATCGAAACAAGCTCAATGAAGCCATGGAGTTGATCGGGTTACATGTTTCAAACAGTTTCCTATTCCACCTTGATGGATGTGATACTCCAAAGAAAAGCTAGGATAAGTTGGCTTCGTTATTTGGAAAATTCAACGAGTTTAGGGCCTTACAGTTGGAAGTAGAGTTGTTTCATCGGTCCCTGATGAACATGCCTCCATTGAAGACTATCTTACCAAGTTCAAGTCATTACTAGCCCAGTTAAAAGGATGTGGAAAAAACAAATCCAATGATGAGTGCATTTTCCTGATTCTATCCAAATTGAAAGGTCCTTATCATGTATGTTCTTCTACATTTTATTCTTCGATTGATGCAATAGGAAATTAATTTAAAATGCCTTTTTTTGAGCTATTTTGTGATCTAGCTCTTCAAACCAAGCTCTTTTGGCCCATACCTCCAAAGGTAAGAAGAAAGGTTCATATAAAAAGAAGAAAGATTCTACAGGTGAGACTCCCTCCAAACCTCAACAGAAACCAAAATCATCTCCATCTTCCAAGTCTGGCGAGTCTTCCTCCAAGACAGAATAAAAAGTCAGATGAACCTTGCAACTTTTGTGGTGGTCAAGGGCATCCAGAATCAAAATGTTGGAAGAAACTTGAGGCTTTGAATGAAGCCATGCAGCAACATAAAATTTCTGTGTCCAAACCTTCTTCAACAGGTAAAGGGCATGTCTTATCTACTTGGGCCTTGTATGCATCTTCAGATAGTTAGATATTTGATTCAAGTGCATCTCATCATATGACTCATTCCAATGATTTACTACCTTCAACATCTCATTGTAGCATTTCTCATATTGCCATTGGAGACTCTACATAGCTTGATGTTTTAGGATCAGGCACTGTGCAGTTAGATGAAGGGTGCATCAATGATGTTATTCTTGTTCATGACATCTCTGCTAATCTACTCTCAATTTATCAGATTTGTCATTCTGGTGATGGGAAAACAGTAGTGTTCTTTCCCAACGATGTAGTCACCTGAGAACTGCAAAATCCTGACATTGTTGTTGCCTTGGGAACAGTCAATCATAGTACCAAACTGTACAGGTTGTTGGTTTTGAGCCTTTTTCAGCTTCCTCTTTCATTGTACTTGCTAATTCTTTGAGTAGGCTTTGCCATGAAATATTTGGACATCTAAACTACAGGTACTTGCAGTAGTTGAGAACACAAAAATTGGTTCATGGACTTGCAAAAGTTTATTGTGTTGATGGAGTTTGTCCAGGATGTGTTCTTGGAAAACAACATCAAGATCCTTTTCCAAAAGGAAAAGCCTTGCGTGCTACAGTGCCTCTTGAGTTGGTACATAGTGATCTCATGATTTTTCCAACTCGCTCATTTTCAGGGGCTAAGTATGCACTCACGTTCATTAATGACTTCTCACGACGCTCTTGGGTTTACTTTCTTAAGTTCAAGAGTGAGGTCTTTGCCACCTTCAAGACCTTCAAGGCCTTTGTTGAGAAGTAGTCCTCTCATTCTATCAAGAATCTGCGCACAGATAATGGGAGGGAGTATGTCAGTCAAGCATTCAAATATTTGTGTACATGACATGGTATTCTGCATTAGCATTATGTTCCCTACACCCCTCAACAAAATGGCGTTGTTGAAAGAAAGAGCAGGACATTGAAAGAGATGGAAAATTGTATGATTCAATCCAAGGACATGGCACCTTCTTTTTGGGTCGAAGCTGTGAACTGTGCCAATTACATTCAAAATCGGATGCCTCATAAAGCAGTGTTGCATATGACTCCAGAGGAAGCATGGAGTCATGTTAAGCCCGATGTCTCTACTTTTAGAGTATTTGGCAGTGTGGCATGGGCATTAATTCCAAATGAAAAGAGTAAAGCTATGGAGAAGAGCCAACCACTGATATTTGTTGGTTCTTGTGAAGACATGAAAGCATATAGGTTATTTGATCCTATTACTAATGATGTCTTGTTTCGTAGGGTTGTCTGTTTTGATGAGCATTTCAACCACTGATATTTGTTGGTTCTTGTGAAGACATGAAAGCATATAGGTTATTTGATCCTATTACTAATGATGTCTTGTTTCATAGGGTTGTCTGTTTTGATGAGCATTTCAACCACTCATCTCGCCCTCCTCTCTCCATAGATTGGCATGATAGTATAGATCATGCTGACAGTCTTGTTTTTGAAGAACAAGAAGATGAGGAAACTCATCTAGTCGAAAATCAGCCAACAACAGTTGAGCACCTTGCACAGGAACAACTTGATCAGGAACAACAATTGAGGAGGAGCCTTCGAGAGTGAAAGGCACCTGATCGATATGGCTATAAGCCATCAGATTTCAGTTATTTTTCTCCTACTCCTTGCAACATCCAGCCACAAACGACATGTATCTCTCTTTAGAGTCATGCCATTTCAGATGATACCCAACAATTCTTTGATGTTGTTGGGAAAATTGAATGGGAAGCTCCCATGACAAAGGAGTATTCTTTCCCATGACAGACAAGTATTCTTCCTTAATGAAGAATCACACATGGGATCTTGTTCCTCTTCCTAAGGGACGAAAACTAGTTCGTTGCAAATGGGTCTATAGAACCAAATATGTTGCAAATGGATCTGTTGACAAACATAAGGCGCGACTAGTGGCCAAGGACTTTTCACAGGTTGAAGGGATTGATTATTCTGAGACTTTTTCCCCTGTTGCCAAGATGAATTCCATATGTCTTGTGCTTTCTCTTGCTTCCTCTCAAGGCTGGACAGTTTACCAGATGGATGTGAAGAGTGTTTTTTTGCATGGATATTTACAAGATGAAATCTACATGGAGCAACCTCATGGTTTTGTGCAGGACTCTTCCCTTGTATGCAGGCTTCGACGTTCATTGTATGGTCTCAAACAAGCTCTCCGGGCTTGGTATGAGAAGATGGATGGTTTTCTGATCACTTCAAGATTCCAGTGTTGCCAATCAGATCCTAGTTTACACTCGAAGGGAAGGAACTGATCCTCTGATGTTAGTTCTGTATGTGGATGATTTGATTCTCACTGGAAGTTCATCCATGATTCAAAGTGTACAGTAAAAATTGATGGCTCAGTTTGATATGACGAATCTTGGTCTTCTGCATTACTTTTTTGGTTTGCAGGTTCATTAGTCTTCTGAAGGAGTCTCCATCTACCAACAAAAGTATGCTCTTGATTTACTTCAGCATTTTGGCATGGCTAATTGTAAACCCACGCCTACTCCTTTTCAGTCAGTTGGACTTGTATCTCAATTCTCTCATGATCCTCATGCGAGTCACTGGAAGGCAGCTAAGCACATTCTTAGGTATTCAGGGGACTGCTAGATTTGGTATTCACTATACCGTTGGTACTTCTGAGCTTGTGGGTTTCACAGATTTTGATTGGGTCGGTTTCGTTGATGACCGCAAATCCACTTCAAGCTTTGTTTATCGCCTTGGTTCTACTCCTATTGCTTGGTCTTGTAAAAAGAAATCAGCTATTGCATTATCATCTGCAAAGGTTGAGTATCGTGTTGTTGTTAACTTGTTATTGCTAGTCAAGAAGTCCTTTGGCTTCGATAGCTATTGACAAAGTTTGGCATTTCACAGGATTATCCCACTACTCTTTGGTGTGATAATCAGAGCGCCATCCACATCTCTCGCAACCCAGTTGAGCATCAAAGGACCAAGCACATTGAGATTCACATGCACTTCATTCGGCAGCTCATCCAAGATGATGTTATTTGTTTGGAGTACTTGCCTACTGAAGAGCAGGTTGTTGACATCTTCACTAAACGTTTGGCATCCCCTCATTTTCTTCAGTTACGATCGATGCTTGGGGTGAAGGAAGTTGTCCTTAGGGGGTCATCTTGAGTCCTCCTACCTTCACTTTTTTACCTTTTTCATTTTTATGATGTATTCTCTCTTTTGGGGAGGACTTTTTTTCCTACGGGTTTTTCTCCTTTGCTCTGTTTATGAGATTTGTATATGGGTACCTTATCAAGCCTTGTTGTCAGGACTCATTATTTTTGTTTTTTTGTTTTCTCCCTACGTTTCCCTTATGGGGGGGAGAGTTCCAATGCAGATTTAGCTTTGTGAGTTGTAAGCTCGCGTAGCTGATCTAATCTGTCCAGTTGTGACAGCTATAACTAGGTCTATTTTATTGTATAAATAAACCTTCATTATTGCACGTTAATACATAGATCTAGTTTAGATCATTCGTTCTCTCTTGTTTGTAGAAGTGTTTGGTGTTGCAGTGTGATCCTGAGTTGTTCTTATCTCCTTCAAAAAACACTACAAAAACACCCATATCATAGGTGCCAACATGTTTGTTAAAATGGTTTTTAATGCTTAATTCAATAAAAAGAATGGGTATATATATATTCTAAGGAAGTCCTCGCAGGAAACCCAAGGTATGTTTCCCGATATTTGTGGATGGCATCCCTAGTAAACCCATTGGCATAGACTTGTCTACCCCACCTAAGGTGATTCGAACAGGTCACCTGCTGACACGGAACTAGCCAAATGCCCTGCAACATTGATGACAACCAGTTGAGCTAACCCCTTGGGCTATACATATATAACTTTTTTTCTAGTGTTTCTTTTTAAAATGGAAGATTTTTGAGGTGGGTAATGTGTTTGGAGTCTGCAGGAGGCACTACATTTTTGTTTTGGATAGATTTATTGAACGCACAGCTCTGGGCTTTCAAGATATTGACCATTGCTCTAATAGTGCCTCTTCTGACCAAGCTAGCAGATCTGTTTTTGTGTATCTTGTTGGAGATCATGTTTTGACTATGTGCACTTGGAGGCTTCCTATCCAGAATGATCTGTCAAGAGTGTTAAGAATCCCTATAAAACTTTTGGGGGGAAGAGCAGAATGCAGAATAATCCCACGCCCACTTGGTGGAAAATGTTGAAGAACATCACCATCTACTGGAGGTTGTAGACTCCACCAAGATGGACCTTTGAATCAAAAAAAAAATACCTAACAATGATGACTTTGCTGAAAAAGAAACTAACATTGGTACCTCAATACCGGAATTGTTGGTCTCCTCACTCAGTGTCCTACCCTGCAAGATCGGCAGAAGGAATTGATGGATCAAATGGAAAAGGAAGGGATTCAATCCCTTCTGAAAATTTGAATGACAATCAGGACATTAAGAGGATTCGTCTGCTTTGGAGTTCACAGACAAAGTGAACTTAGTGAGTTAAAGAAAAGAAAAGCAAAGCAGCAAGCTTATTAGGGACTATATGACTCTCAGGCCAAGTAAAAGGAAGGGTTAATGCCTTTTCATCTGTTTCAGATCTCTAGATAGTTTCCATTGTTTGTAGGTACAGTAGATTGAATATGGTTTAGGCTAAAATGATGGCATGCTCTGTTTCACCATTTGTTTTGTATCGGTTGTGTACTAAATGTCCCGCTTTCTGCATGTTGGGTGACAATAATTTTCTTCTGATTGAAATATAAAAATAAAAAGAACGGGTTGCTCTAGGAAGGGGAAAAATGCTGGATTGAAAAACAGCCCCTGTTTCAAAAAGGAAGTAGCTTGGAGTAAGTACACTCGCTTAACTTGCTCAATGAGATCTGAGAATAATAAAATATTTGAGATAAAAGATGATTTTACAATGTGGGGCCCATATAAATATTCCTAAGCAGGTTCCTTTTTAAAATTTCATTATTTTAATTAACATGTGGCATACGATTTCTTTATTAAAAAAGTTAAAAGTGAAGGATATAAAGGTTGAAAGTGTGTTAAAAGATATATTATTTTATATATTACATACCTTCTTAAAGGTACATTTAAGTGAAAGGTTAAAAAGAAATTAGAATATATACAGTAAGTTAAGAATTAAAAATATATATATCAAGGAAGTCTTAAAGGCAGATACAAGTTCATACTCATGGTATCTTTTGACGGAATTTCAATGAAAACAAAATGGAGTCTAATAATGAGAAAATATGAAGATTTCCTAAAACCTCAAAAACTTATGTTTCAGTGCTACTTAGAATCAAAGGGACACTTGCAGGGAAAGATATTACTATTTCTGTTGCTCTCGTTGAATGTAATAATTATGTTAGTGTTGAATTTGCTAACCAGTTATTGATTCTGAGTCAAATATAATCGAAAAGCTAGACTTTTGGGACAAAAAACAATATGACATAAGCGATTTACAACTGAACATTGGAGATTATACTTTCATATCGCAATTCATTGTTAGATCATTGTGGAGCAATGACAGTGACATAATTCTGGGTTCACCTTAGATGGAAACATTGAGGACTTTCATCTTAAACACGAAGAAGTTTTTGAGATTCTCCTATAAGAAGAAGAAGATATCATTGTAGGACATTACAATGAAGTTAGAATTAGTAGCACCCTCATTAGAAGACCTTAAAGATATCTCAAAGGTGATCCTTCAGGAAAATCAGAAGTCGATACAAAAGATGCAAAAAGAATTTGACAAGGTTATCGCTAATAAAGATGAAGAGATTTCTTGTCTTAAGAATCATAGTCAAAGATTGATCTCGTAGATTAAAAAATAAAAAAATTTAAAAAATTCACACAAAGAAATGTTGAAGCAACTTACCAGCAAGGAAGCACTAATTGACAAAGAAACAATCACTAACCCCATTGAAATAAAGCAGTGTTCCATGGGGACACGTCCCCCAGGGTCGGGGGTGTGCCCCCCACGCTTCCCAGGACAAGGGGTCACCTAGCAAAACATTTCGTTGCATCCTCCTTTTTGTGAAATGCACATCAAAATGTTTTGCCAATGTGCAAAGCGCATTTTGCAAAAAGGGGGGCCTCTGGATGGCCCCCCTTGAAAAGCGGGATGCCTGGACAGCCCCCCACGATTTTTTGTCAATAACTTCTAAAAATAAAAATAAAAAACACACAACAAAAAATAAAAATATAAAAGCTTATAATACCTAATCCTCTATCTCATATTTTATTTTCAAAGTGATTTTATCTTTTACTTGAGAAGAATGGGTGGCCATGAGCTAGCCGGATGTAGAGGACCAGTCAATGAGATTGACTCCTTGATGCTCATTTTATTTCCAGTGTTCATTGTCCATTGATAAATTTCAGTTTTAACTTTTGAGTCTTGTCTAGATACTGTGACCTCAAACTGAGTCTTTGACTCATCGCTCTTTACTATTTTTGAGTAATTTCACTTTACTATTTCAGACAAATATCTACTATTTTGCTTAGTACTATTTAGAATAATGAACAATGAACCTGAATCAATGTATTTCATTTATGAATATGAAACTGAATTGTGTTTATATCATTTACAAATTTGAATATACATTGCAAAATGAAGAATTTGCATGGGATGAATTGTTATTGTTGGGATTTTTATTTTTACTTTTATAATTTTAGAGACRGGGCCTCCTACACTAAGAACCCCGACGTTCCCCCATCCCCCATGAATTTCCCTGAAATTTGGGGGTTGTCTCCACAAGTTCCCCATGTGTGTTTCCTTGCTCCCGCACTCCTGCATCCTAGAAACTTGGTGGAACACTGAAATAAAGAAGYCRCCAAATTTCAAAGTACAAATTATGGAAAGTCCAAGTGTACTTACTAATAGAAATTCAATGATCAACAAAGCAACATAAGTGTATGAAGAAGACATAATACCAAAAGTGAATCGGGAAAACRCTACAAGTATAATAAGGAAAAATCAAGCTACAGTGACACCTTAGCGACATTTGAATCACAAGAGTCRATACTTTAACCAATTAGTGTATCAACATTGTTTGAAACAAAAACAATATTCAAACTATATTTCGAAGAATATTAATTCCAATACAATTCGGTCTCAAAGTAGAAGTCATCTTGGGAATCGTAATACAACAAGTTCTTTCCAAGAACCCTATAAACACAGTCCCACAGAAGATCGAATTAGGGTCGTTGGATCCTTTACAATTCGTCAAATATGCTCAAATGCTCAGAAGATCATATTGTCTTGTATTGTCAACCATCACAGCTTCAAAGAACAGAGAATCATGATAAGGCATTACAAGCCAGAACAATAGACAATTTTTCCATTAATATGCTTTGAGGACAAAGCATTTTTAAAGGGGAAGGCAATTTTATGTATATAAAGATAAATATTATTCATGAATATATATACCTAAACTATAGAACTTAGGATATTAATTATTAAAAGTTACATCACATAAAGACATAGCTTTACATGAAAGGTCACCCTGAGGCCTATAAATACCAACACCATTCACCATTGTAAATCATATCATTTATTCATATTCTTATTCATTGTTTTATATTACTTGTTCTATATGGATTTCTATTTATTGTCCTTATGTTGGATATTTCTACAGTAAATGAAATTTGTTTATTTCATAGCCCAAATTCAACAATGTTCTTATTTAGTAGGCCACCCATACAAGATGATTGGCATTATAGAATTAACTTTTTAGACAAGCGGAAGATGATTCAACCAATAAATATAGATCAAAATACCATCCATACAGACTCAGACTTGCCATAACTCGATCAGTTATTCAACATGTTTCGTAGTCATAAAAATGCATTGAAGTCAGTAAAGTTCTAATATCCCCATGAAACTTCTTGTGTTAGTGTGATGTCAATATTTTTCCCGACTTCCACCTGTTTTCTCCTAAAGTTTCAAGATGCAATAGAATAAAAGCACCAAAGTTGGCATGACATGCAAGTATCTCATCTTGTGAATGTGTTGAATTTGATTCTACCTGTGATGCTCAACTGTACAACACCAACAGATTAGCCCAGTGTGTCATCAACCTCCAAGACCACAAGCAAAAGCAATACATATTGTCACAATTATGGAGCATAAGAACAATCATAGGTCCAATCAATGTATCACCATTCATTCCTTACCGGTAGTATGTGAACATATCCCCGAAGACCTGCACACAAATGCAACAACTAAGTACACAATAGAGTTTCTTCTCAACATCAAGGAAGAAAAAAATGGAAGCATGCATGAGGAAAACTTATCGTAACAGAACTTGATAGAGAATTAAATTATAGTATAGCTCAAAAAGGAAACATTTTGTAATTAGATCAATCATTGATCAATCAATATATACACAAATTAAAATAAATATTACTTAGAAATCAAACCTGATCAAATCAGTTTCACAATTAACACATTTCAAATGCAAACTACATTGAATTGAACAAACTGACGTGCTCAATTGTATTTTCCTTCCATGCCCCTCCAACCACAAAAATACCAAAATGAAAAAAATTACTTAGATGGCATTTTATAACCCAGATAATCCACTTTGACCCTAATCGAAGATGAGAATTTTCCTTCCATGAATTATTATGGCCTAATCTGATTCGCTGCCTAAAACCATTGCATTTTCTATGTAACCCCAACTTCAAACACAATGACTAGGCACTAATATTGGCAACTGACTACATTATGAATTGGCTAATCAGCAAAAGATCAAACAAGAGAAAACAGAGCTGGGTCATTAAAGTCAAATCCTCTCTTCTCACCAAAATGAATAAAATACTCTAACAAAAAC